>JACEGR010005056.1:0-78408 GCA_014170235.1 Listronotus bonariensis | reverse complement strand
TCTGTATCCAAAGACAATTATAGTTTCACTATAGACACCCAGAACAATGCTAAATTTTTGACTTCAGCTTGGACACTCGCTTCGTGGAATTTATGAAGCGGGTATCCATCCGGTACACACGTAAACAGTACGTATAATTTGCCGCTTCATAAATTCAGCATAGCCAGTGTCCAAACTGATGACCAAAAATTTAGCATTGTTCTGGGAGTCTATAGTGAAACTACAATTGTCTTTGCTGTATCTCAAAAGTTAAGATATTTTGGACTATGGTTTATTTAAACTTTTCTTTTTAAGATGACCGCATCTTGCACAGATTATTTGTCCAAACAGGAAGTGAATTTTTAAATGCAGATATCTTAAAAACGCCAGGCTAAATCAACTTTTACCACACCTTTTGGGAACATCTTGTATGTTGCAAACTTTTTAATTACCCTGCATATAAAACGTATTAATTAGGTTTGTACAGGGTAAAAAAGATTCTATGCTTTTTATAGGAAACTGATATTTCTGTATGTTTTACACAAAACTGACTGCAATCCGCAATTTTGCGTCGTTTACTAGCTACAGTAAATATAACAGATGAATTTTTAATGCACATATTAAAACAAAACGTTAATTTAAAAATGGATCCACAAATTCTTACGTTTTCAATATACGAGGTGTTAAAATTACGTTGGTTTTTGGTAAATATCCTAAACATCATTTTACTAACTTTGTTGTAATTTGGCAGTGCTATTTATAGCACTATTAAAGGCCTTAATCATCACCAACCGAATTTAAAAAACAAACAAATTTTACTTAATTTAGAGTTGTTAAGATTTTAAACTTTTGTAAAAAGGTTAAGTTTAAACTTTTTTAATAAATTTAATTTTATTTTTAAAATTTAAAAAGTTTAATCTTGTCCCATCTTTGAAACCAAGATTTTACGGACTTATGTTAATGTGACCTCTTATCCTAAAGTTATTTAAAGCAATTTCTATAAAACGACTAAAAATAATTAGTTATTTTCCCAACTAAAAATATTTTACTAACTTTCTCCTCTCATTGTTTGTCCTTAGCAATAATTTCACAAGTTTATACATATAGGTTTAAAATCACCCTGTATACTTACTCTGTTGAGTACTCCTATTTTTCACACTTCTCCTATTTGTCATCCTCGCGCTTTGCAGATCTCGCAGCCGGTCTCCGTCTTCTCTGAGTCGGAGTTCCTTCCCCCGTTGGCGGAATCGCCTCCATACTCGAAGCTACCGGTGGCGCAAATAGACGCCGAGCGTCCTTTGGAACGCGGAACGCGATGCGGTCTGTCGTCCGTCATGGCGGAAACTGACGCTGCCGTCGGATTTACCGAGACGCGGTTAACGTCGCGACGGCGATGGGATAATAATAAACCACGTTGCCAAAGAGTTGTGGTTTTAAGATTTCTTCATTTGTATACAGTGATAAACAATGTAATTGTTGAACCAGATTGAAAACTTTTATTGTAAATTTGTTGTTGTTTTAAATGCCTAAACTAAACACTGATTAAAGTTTGAATAAATCCTATTATATACGAAGTAGATGTCAAAGTTTAAAAAAGAACCTTCTACTAAAAATTTAAAATTAAACATAATTTTCCAACTTGTGTATAGCGATCATATTGCACTTAATATACCTACTGTTAAGTAAATAATCTTTATTGACGTTTATTTTCGAAAAAAAAATCAAATATTTTTCTTGCCTTTAAAAAAATATACTTTTGTCCACCCCGTTATATCATCAATATAACCATTAGTGTTCGACCTAACTTTCGGTTTCGGCCAGATTGGCCAAAACTTGTTTGCCAAAACCGGGTAACTTTGCGGAAGATGTCATTGCACTCCGCTTAAATTTGTTTTCATTGGCAACCCTCTCTTAATTTGAAAAGAATTATAAAAAAAATAATCATTGTTCTTCGTAGTTAAAACAAAATAATTAGACGGTGGTTTATTTTAAATTTTGGTATTAAAAGGTATTTACATACTTGAGCACGTGAGTTTCGGTTTCAACCGAAGCAAGCCACTACCGAACATTCGGTTTCGGCCGGAAAACCGGTTGGTCAGTTCTAATCACCATTAAAGAGATCATTAAAACTGTAGCATATTTTTGACTTTCTCGGTATTTTTAGGAAATCCAAGATAGCCAATCGGTGTGTTTAAAGCGATAATTTTGAAATCGTAATAAGAAAGCAATTGCATGAAAAACAAAGGACTTAGGATATAAATGTTACATTTATTGTTATTTATCCGTTTTATATGACCTGTTTTTTTATTTATTTTTGTTATTTCTTATTTGGCTTAAATCTTGTAATTGGAATTTGAAGAAAAAAATTAAAATCAGTTGGCCACCGCCACAAAGTAGCGGATTACATATGTTTTCAAAACTACCTTAATATGGGTATCAAATGAAGGGGGCTTGATTGGTAAATTGAGCTCACTATAAAAAAATTTGAATACAAGATGATGGCAACTTCATGTGGTGAATTACATATTTTCACAACTACTTTAATATAAAATCGTTGGTTAATAAAAGTAAGGTATTAAATAAACTCAATAAAATGGGAAGTATTAATAACAACAACACTAAAAATTTGAAAATAAAATATAATTCATTGAAGTCGTAGCACAGATAACACCAATCTTCTCATCAATCTGGGGTATTGATCAGACAAATATTAAAATCGTTAAGAACTTATTTCTATCACAATATTTACTCTAGATACGCTACATTAACCCGGTTTTATTTGTTTGATCAATACCCCAGATTGATGAGAGCATTGGAGTACGGTCTGGTGGCTGAATTATGTTTTAGCTTTTAGTACAATAAAACCGTTAAACATGTTTTTTACATAATTTATTAAATGGACTACCCCCTACTTATTATTACAATTTTGGATTCTATGGTAAATTCCAAGTGTTTTTTTTTTATACGGGTATTTCTTTCGATAACGTATATTACATTACAAGTGTGGAAAATGACTAATTTCACACGAGTGGGAATATTGTAGCACGAGGCGTTAGCCGAGTGCGACAAACCCACGAGTGTAAGAAAGTCATTTTCACACGAGTACTGTACACTATTTTTCCTACGACCACAAATTATTCAACCAAAAATAAATAAATTAAAGTTTGTCTGTTCAGAAAAATATAAAAACAATTGAGAACTTTGCAACACTAGGGTGATATTTACTTTGCAACACTAGTGTGATATATACTTTTCCTCACTGCTATATTATACTGTTTTGACAATATTTTTACATCGAAAATCACCTACCTAGAAGCATTATATAACTTTTTATCATTTTGGAATTTAAAAAGGCCCTCACTTAATAAAAATTGTATGGTTTTGTTAGGTAATAACGCTAATAGTTTAATACGGTTTTCTGCTATTATAAGTGTTTTTTAAAATTATCGATTCTTACATATTTTAGACACTCCTTCTAAATAAAACGTAAGTGGTGCATATCCAAAATATTCCGTTTTTTAAAAATATCAGTAAATAAACTTACGGGACCGGGGAGTGAAAAGGGTGCTGGGTGGGGTAAAATTGGTAAAACGAGTTAATGAAACTGAACATCACATATAAAATTAAGTAAAAATAACAAGTTTTTCCTCATATTTTTAAGAAAAAATAAAAAATATGAAAATTGTAAATGCATAACCTAAAGTCCTAAAAGTAAGGAAAACGACTACCAAACGTCAGTTACCATGCAAAATATGGAAAGCATTTGGCAACGTCGGAAGGGTCTGATTCTATTTATGAATGGATAAAAGAAAGTGGATTCATAAAGTGTGTATTAGCCTTAGGTTTAATTAGGATTAAAAAAAGATTTAACTAGTTGTTTGAGTACACGAAGAAAGAGAGGAAGGAATTTGATCTATAGGCTTTTTTTCTCTGGCGCTTTAGGTCGAACGGTCAAGCGGCAAGGCTGCCTCTATAAAGTACGTGCTCAAAGGTAGAAGGGAGATTTTTAATTTGATCTACTTACCTGACAACACTGCAGCCAGTCAGTGAAAGTTGTTTTTGTGGTTATGTCTATTTTTGTTTATGTTTTTATTTTTTCGTAAATTTTAATAAATATAAAATAAGATGATTTTCGCTAATTTGGGTTCTACCGTTTAAGGTAAATAAAAAGTTTTTTTTTACTGTCACTACAATAAATATGTCACTTGCAAAACCAATAGCAGTTTTTAGAATGACATCATAATATGTATTACACCAGTGTTGTAAAGTACTTTGCAACACTAGTGCTGTAAAGTACTTTGCAACACTAGTGTGATATAACGCATTTTCTATGCATGAAATCAGTGTGCTATTTGCTATTTTCACAAGTGGTCGTTCCCTGGGAGCCTTTAGAACTAGCCCAGTTGATAGCCTAAATTCGTCTTTCCTGCGTAGACCCCCAAGCATACTAGAAGACTATACCTGTTACTCAACATACGCGGCAAAAATCTATGGTGCAAACCTCAGGACACATTTTCACCACAATTTCTTCTATCCAAGAGTATCAATAAACCAAATTCAACAAACACCAAAAACACCTACGGCCCTAATATAGCCTTCCTAAACTTTTCGCTATACAAACAACTTCTTTTCCCTCCCCCTTTTTACTCTCCTCCCACCTACAACCCTTTCCTCCCTGACCATTCCCATACCTAAAATACACCTAATTTCTCAGTAACTACAAACAAACAAATAACAAAACCCATCTTTCTTATCAAAAAGCTTCTTTTGACCTTATTCAATCAAAACTCAGTGACTACAATATTGTATACACTGATGGATCAAAAACCAAATCATCAACTGGATTAGCCTACTACTCAACATCCTTTTCAAATAGCTATAAACTAAACCCCCAATGTAGCATATTCACTGCAGAATTAACAGCTATCAAAAGAATCACTTTCTGAAATCCTTAAAAACCCGCTATCAAAATGGCTGATAGCCTCCGAGTTCCTAGAAGCTCGATAGAGCCATATCCAAATTCTACCTGGGCATCCAATAATAACAGAAATCCACAATTTACTTGTCCGATGCAATATAAAAGGTAAAAACATAGCTGTTATATGGTGTCCTAGTCACGTCGGAATCCCAGGCAATGAAAAGGCCGACCTCCTAGCAAAATCAGCCAATTTGTCCCACCAATTATATGAAAACACACTCCATTCCAGGGATCTTTCCCCACTCATAAACAACACCTTACAAAACATTAAAAATCATGAATGGGACCTCGTTGGAGAACAACAATAAACTGCGTGAGATAATAAATACCTTGCCTTCTGAACTTATATCCACTGGTCTGAACAGAAGAGAGCAAACAGTGATCCATCGATTGATGATTGGCCACTCCTGGCTCACGCATTCCCACCTACTTCGATCTGAAGACCCACCAACATGTGACAAATGTAACCAGACACTCACCATTAAGCACATTTTAATAACCTGCAACGAACTAAGGCCACAACGGAAAAAACATAAGATTAATGATACAAATTTGAAATCTGCACTTGCTCCTTCTACCCAGAACATTAAAAACATTGTTAGTTTTCTTAAAGAAATACAGCTATACGCCAAAAATCTAGATACAAACTTTAAAATAAACATAATTGAAGGCGCCAAATAGTCCCAGTTACTGACATGAAATGGTAAACAGAAAATATGAATTGACAAATGGAAAGTTGTTGTTTCATCTTCTAACCTAAAAAACGTCAAACGGCAAACGGAAACAGAAACGTTAACCTATAAATCCAGCTTTAGCCTCTCCGTACATAGGTCGGTGAAACAGCGACGCGGACGCCGATTTTCACAGGCTTTGACAGTACGCAGGCATATTAGCTTGTCCGATCCTAGCAATCCGCGTCCTTTAATAAACAAATGCAATACAGAACCGTTTTGTATTTTGTTTGCAGTGTCTAATTCTATATGATTGTGACTGGTTTTTAACACGGGAAACTTAGTGTTACGTCTAGAAATTTTTGGACCAAAAATGGACTTGATTAATATTAGATTTGTGGAGAAGGTTGAAAAACGTCCTGTACTATGTAATTATACTTTAAAAGAATATTTGCGCACATGTTGCACAGAAAGAGCTGAAAATGAAATAGCAAAAGAAGTCAACCTGTCAGGTAGAAAAATATTGACCATTAAACTTCAAACACGAATATATGCGTACATACTGTCGAAAGTTTGTCGAATCTCGGTCTCGTCGCTGATTCACCGGCCCATGTGCGAAGTGCCTAACTTAAACATGTGTTTCAACTTTTCAAAGGAAAAGTAGAGAAAATATTGTTCCTAACACTTGCGCAAAGTGTCTTCTCCACACTTAAAGCTTATCCCAACTCGCGTTGTTCGTCTAAATGCTTTTAAGTGCGGGAAAGTATCACTTTTGACAAATATATTTTTTATGGAAAGACATGGAAAATATTTTTTTTTTTTTTTTTTATTTTATCAGAATATGGGATTTTTTTCTCAAATTCACTACTTTTCAAAAAATAATAATGCAGAATCCTTTAAAAGCACCTTATTTATAAAAATTTAACAATCTCCTTTCTGCCTGTCAAGACTTTTAAAAAGAAATAAAATATAGTAAACTTGGTTTTTATCAATACACAGTATGTCCACGTAAGTAGGTGTTATATGGAAAAATTTCTTATTATTTATTTTACGAAAAAAAAATCTTTATAAAAAAATTTGGACGTTTCCAAAGAGTAATGCGACCATTTATACCTCTAGAGACGTTTTCTCCTCCTATTGTAGAGAATATATTTGTTTTGAAAGGTTTTTGAGGTGTGCATCCTAACTATGTAAGAAAACACTTCCGGACCAAAATAATGCCTTTAGGGGGTAAGGGGGGCAGTTTAAGGGGTAAAAATGTGTTTTTGCAATTTTAAGCTAAACAATAACTTCTAATAAAAAGTAAAGTAAAAGTTGTCGACAATTAAAAGACCTACAACTAGTTTTACCATAACCTCAAAAATTTTCGAGAAAAGTAGAAAATACTGTTTTTTTGGTTTTTCATTTTTATCTTTTACGAAATAGCTAAAATCAACAAGTTTGCATATTTAAACGGTATTATTAATTCCAAAACTTTTTTTTACATAACATTTTTTAAGAAAAATGTTTGTTATATCCTCAATTATCAATTCTCAGTTTTTGGTAAAAATTGTAAGAAAAGTAAAAATAATATTAAATTAAATGTGTACTAAAACGTCCGTCAGGATAGAACTTACATGTTAAATATGCAAATTTTAAAAGCCTATATCTCGAAATTTAGTGCCGCAAGGCCTATTAAAAAAATCTATGTAAAGAGGGACACTTATAAATATGTGTATTCGAAGTTTTAAAAAATCCTAAGAAAAGTAATTATTTTGGGAACGTTCTTTAAAAACAGCAACCATCAGATGTCAAGTTTTTTTAATCATCTAAAAGGTTTGGCCAAAAATGTAATTTTTGCTTAAGAGTAAAGAACCTGTATTTTTGCTTATATTAAAAATTGTTATTAAGAAAATGTTTAGAATTAAAAATAACTTCCAAATGTCACCACATTTTATGATTATAAATCTCATAAGACAATTTTAAATAAACTTTTAAAATTTAATGTTATCAAAATAAATGGAATATTAAATGCACTAATGTACAAATTTATTTTTTTTTCGATTTTAAAAGAAAAAAAAACAACAAAGAAATGGGTTTTTAAATAAACAAAATTGCATACTTAGAAGTAATTTTTTATTTAAATTAGCTTTTTTATAAAAATTTCTGATTTTGGCAAAAAAGTACTTTTACTTTTGAGCAAAAATTACAATTTTGTCCAAACCTCATAGATGACTAACACAGTTTGATATATGATGATTGTATTTTAGGTTTTGGACCATGCAGAACTTTTTATAATAAATATTTTTTTTATTATTAATGAAAAGTTCCCCATAAGACGCCAACTTATATAGAGACACTGTTTTTTTAATAAGTATTATAGAAAAGCGCTTTTAGCTAAATAAAAACTCTTAATTTAACTTATAAAACATCAGATATGCTATTGTAAAAACTCATGTTTAAACCAGGTAAAATATTAATTCTAAAAACTTTAAATAAAGGTAAATTTTTAATTTAAAAATGGAATTAAGCTTTTTACTTGCCACAGGCTTAAACGTATACATGAGGAGCAAAAATTCAAAACGAATATTATTCCAAACGTTTAATTTTAGGTAAAAGATGGTGAGACGTTTTTAAAATGTTCATCCTTATAATCCGTTAATAATATCAAGTTAAATAAATATTTTTATCTTTAAAAAAGTAATCAAAATTTAGGTATTACCGCAAAAAGATTATTATTTTCTGACCTGTATTTTCAAAAAGAGTAATATTTGACTCTTGGTTCAAATGGGTTTGTGATGATGTCCATACACATGTTTGTTTAAATTTTAAATGTATCAAATTTATTACTCATTGGTTTTTTTAATTTAAAATGTTTTAAATAAAACGTATTTTTTTCCTAAAAATCCTAATTTAATTTTAAATACAATAAAATACCATTGACTTTAGTTTAACTAAATTTTTATCCGTATTTTTAGTTTTCAAAAGAAATTTTATCAATTTGGTCTAACGAATAACGACACTAAAAAAGCATTATTTTATGAGTAAATAATATTATTATTTTTCTTAACTGGTTCTGGTGTGCCAAGCTGATAAAATACAATTGCATTCACTTTTCTATTTTAGTTATTAAAAAATGTCAATTATCTCTTAAAGTTCAAAAGGGCTACCTATTATACTTTTTGAATTTTGCTTCTCAAATACATAGATGAAAGCCACACAATGATACTTATTTTGTAAAACACTGTCATTTTTGAAATGTTATATTTAAAATTCTAAAAACATGTAATTATTCTATAAACTTAAATTTTCATAGTTTCCTTAGAAAAGATTTTTTTTAAGTTACAATTTGATATCTAATGGTTGCATTTTAGGTTTCGGTCCATACAGAACTTTTAACAAAAAATAACGTTTATTCGTACAATTATTAATAAAGTTTTCCATATTTCACCATCGGGACACACTGTATATTAAACATTATTATTTTTGACCCTAAATTTTAAAAATACATGCAAAATCGTAATTCTTTTTTTATTTGGGTGTTCATAATATTAATATGTATGATACCTATTTTTTATGGATAATCATTAGGGTGGTCCTTATTTAGGGTATGTTTGATTTTTTACGATAGTTCTGAGTAGCTTCCAAATATATCAAAAAATTTCGTGCAAATGGCAGCTCTTAATTTTAAAATTAATCAGCAAAATCACTCCCTAAAGTTTGTCGATAAAATTGCTGGATAGTAATATTAAAAATAAAATTCACAATCAGAAATCTACACTATTCAGGAGTGTTTTAGTCTATATTTTATTATAATTAAACAAAAATTTATCTATTAACGTCCAACGAAGTGGGCACGGATCGGCTATCTTGGTTAAACTATAACTTTGTTAAAGCTAATCTTCGGAAATACTAAACCGATCATAAAAACTCTTTCACAATTTAAAAGCTACACTATTCAGGAGTGCTGTAGGGTAAATTTTTTAATGATTAAACAAAAGTTAAAGAAAAATAATGACATATGTATATTTTTTAATAAAAATAGATAAAAAAGCAACGAATTTACTTATTTTTAGTAGATTTTTCTTCGATATTCATTTACATAATATCTATACTAATATATAAAGAGGTAAAGTTTGTAACTTTGTTTGTTAGTTTGTGGGTTTGTGGGATTGTTTCTAGCCGCTAATCTTCGGAAGTACTAAACCAATCTTAAAAATTATTTTACATTCAGAAAGCTACACTATTCAGGAGTGTTATAGGCTATATTTTATTATGATTAAACAAAAAGTTTAGACATAACGCCCAACGAAGTGTGCACGGGTCGGCTATCTTGGATAAACTATAACTAAAATTTGATATTGACGTTACTATTCTGAATGGATTTAAATGCGGTTTTTTAATAGATAGAGTGATTTAAGAGGAAGTTATATATGTATAATAATGTAAAAAAACATATACAGAGTGTTTAAAAAGTAGTCTACATTGAAAATTCGATATTCACGTTACTATTCTTAACGAATTTTGATGCGGTTTTTTTAGTAGATAGTAGAGTGAATCAAGAGAAAAGTTTATAATATGTATAATAATATAAAAAACATATACAGAGTGAAAAAAAGTTAACATTTAAAATTCGATATTACGGATTATATGTATAATAATTGTTAAAAAACATATACAGATAGTTTACACTTAAAATTCGATATTACTCAATGGATTGTGATGCGGTTATTTTTAAATAGGTAGACTCATTCAAGGGAAAGATTTATATGTATAATAATCTAAAAAAACATATACAGAGTGTTTAAAAACATAGTTAACATTTAAAATTCGATATTACTTAACGAATTTTGATGGGTTTTTTTTTAATAGGTAGACTGATTCAAGAGAAAGGTTTATTTGTCGTTACTATTGCAATTGAAAAAAGTGCTTATAGGAATTGTGCACAGGTTTCTATAGTTTATAAAAAAATAGAATTACCACACAAGGGGGTCAAAAAGATGTTATATAAAAAAACCTTACAACTTAGATGCATTCTAACTATATGTAATTAAACCATCTAAAGGTTTACGAAATTGCTTAAATATAAAAATTGGCAAAATAATTATTAGTATTTAAAAATATATATTATACAAGAAGTATCAATTTTTTTATTAAGTTTTTTATCACTATTCAACGGATTTTAATGCGTTTTCTTGTAATAGATAGAGTAATTCAAGAGGAAGGTTTATAAGTATATAATAATATTCAAAATCTTCACCACATGCGAAACCGAGGGCAAAAGCTAGTTATAAATAAAGAAGTAAAGTTTGTAACTTTTATTGTTTGTTTGTAAGCGCTAATTTTTGGAAATACTGAACCGATCATAAAAATTCTTTCACAATCAGAAAGCTACACTATTCAGTAATGTTATAGGCTATATTTTATTATAATTGAACAAAAAGTTTAAAGAAAAATCCCATTTACGCCCAACGAAGTGAGCACTGGTCGGCTAATCCTGTATAAAGCAGTTATTGTAGCAACGCCCTAATAAAGTGCATGCAATATTATAATAGATCGTTAGCCAGATGCAAAATTTTGTCAGTTATTTTCACTCAGTTCATAACTTGTAAAATGCTTGAAGAGGGTTGTACATGAACTGTTGTGAGTGTCAGCTGCGTGTCCGATGGTGGAATTGTACAGGGTGCTACAAAAAAAATCTAGTGTTAAACTTGTGCTTTTTAAATGGAACACTTTGTATATATGTTCATTTTTGGATTGTAGGAGTAAAAATAATGTCATAAGTTTTATCAGCGATCCCTATACCAAAACTAAAATATTTGAAAAAATCATGACAAAAACAAAATTTTGATATATCCTACCTTACTTACGCTTGACTTTCTATATTATGTTAGATTGCTAGAAAATTAGGTGTACAATCACCTACATTTAAATTTTGTATCAGAAATTATAGAGGGTGTCCAGTAACTAATATTTATTATTATATTAATTTCTGGACACCTTGTATAATTTTGTAAAAATTTAAATGTTAAAAACAATTAATATTCTAGCAATTTAACATATTATACAAAGTCAAGCGTAAGTTAGGTAAGATATATTTAAATTTTATTTTTGTTAAAAATTTTCAAAATCCCAAATATCTTAGAAACCTTACATTTTTGGTATAGGTATCGCTGATAAAATTAACGTTATTTTTCTTTCTACAATCCGAAACTGAACTAATATACAGGGTGTTCCATTTAAAAAACACAAGTTGAATATGAATTTTTTCTTTGGAGCCACCTGTATAATTCCACCATCATCGCCGCAGCTGACGCTCACAACAATTCATATACAACCCTCTTGAAGCATTTTACGAGTTATAGACTGAGATGAAATTGGTCACGAAAATCTGTTGCTGGCTCACGGACCATGTTTGTTTTTAAAAGTTACCCCCATAATGTCTGCTGAATAATAAATTACTTTTTACCAATATTTTTATAAATATTTCCTTTGAAGGTGAGCTGCGTAAATAGACCTGCAGAGGAACTTGGACTAAAAAATTACTCTATGACATACATTCAGACGGATGCAAGCATTACATTTGGAAACTCCGGTGGACCACTCGTTAACTTGGATGGAAATGTTATTGGAATAAATAATCTAAGGCTTACATCTGGGATTTCTTTTGCCATACCCATTGGTAAGCCAGAAATAATTTACACCTCTGCTGCCATGGGCGGGGGCGTCGGCAGGATAACTTTAAGGGGATGCAAAACATTGTAAAAAGTAAAAAAATAAAAGAAATATGGAAGGTGTACCTTTTATAGTATATGTGACAAAAAATTTGAACATAAAAAAATATCTTCACTTTACAAAATGAACTATTTTATACCTCTGACATTTTCACTTATTTTCACGTAACCTTTGTTCATTTGCCCAATTCATTTGTTCAATTTAAATAACCTAACTATTTTTAAGAAAAGCCAGGGAGTAACAAAACGTACATTTTTCATACCGGGTGATGCATCGCCGGGCGGGACATAGGAAATCCCATGTAATTTTTAATGGGGTCAATTATTGGCTCCCCTAATTATTTTAGAGAAAAATTCTATTAAAGTTTATTGAAGACCATGCAAATCTACGTACATGGTAAAAACTTTAGATTTTTTGGTTAACCCGTTTGCTAGTTAGATGCTAATATATTTTTAAAAATTGTTACATTATTATCGCCTCATATTTATGAACAACAATAAAAATACCAGTTAGCCTGACATAACGTTGACTTTTTAAAATTCAGTGCTTTATTATTATCAAAAACATCGTACAGTGAAAAGACTAAAGTTGTATTTATACCATAATTTATACAAACGAATTAAGTTAAGTTAAACTAAACTAGCGTAACAAATTTTAAGAACTTAGGACATTTATATAAATTAATATGTTGGAAATAAACTTAAGATTTAAGAAAATTTTCAAATATTCCTCCATTGACTGCTTGACAATAACCCAGGCGTTCATAAAATTGTCTTCTTACATTGGCTAATTGGTAAATTGAAATGTTATTGCATTCTGCAGAAATTACATTTTTTAACTCATCTGGATTAGAGTAATTTTTATCCTTGTATATCAAAATGACAACGTTATGTTACGCTAACTGGTATTTTTATTGTTGTTCATAAATATGAGGCGATAATAATGTAACAATTTTTAAAAATATATTAGCATTTAACTAGCAAACGGGTTAACAGAAGAATCTAAAGTTTTTACCATGGACGTAGATTTGCATGCTCTTCCATAAACTTTTTCTCTAAAATAATTAGGGGAGCCAATAATTGACCCCATTAAAAATTACATGGGATTTCCTATCTCCCGCCCGGCGATGCATCACCCGGTACCTATATGTTTAAAAGCCAGGGGGTGCAAGTGTACCCCCTCCCGGCGCCCATGTCTGCTACCTTTTCAATTAATGTTTTCCAGAAAAATAAAAAGTTCACTTACACGGGGCTTAAAGATGTAAAGGTTTGGAGGGCAAGAAAGGGATTTCGTAAGCAACAGGCTCCACAGCAAAGATACTAGGTTTAAAGAGTGGCTTGGAAAAATTGATATTTTCTAAAATTTTTGACTATTTAAAAGAACTTTAGATATACACGTTGTGCTAGATCGTCGCTATCAATTAAGTTTCAATATGTTTGGTGAACAAGAGCAGATTAAGCAAATAATGCTTTAATGTAGTAAATAGTAAAAAGTTTAAGGAGTTTAAATCGACCTATATTTTGGCCGCAAGACTGTCATACAATTGTTAGCATATTTTGGGACTTCTTTACTTATACAGGGTTTAATTTAATTGATGGCTAAAAATACAGGATATGATTTCTTAGCTTATTTTAGGAAGAAAAGTTCATATGAACATAATAATATGTCCTAAATGTCTTGAATTTTGAGATACAGGGTGTTAAAATTAAAAAAAAGAACAAAAAATTTCGAAAACACTTATTTTAGTATCAGAGGCGCATTTACATATTTACCGCCCGTAGGCTATTTTATTTTCGCTGCCCCTTCCTTCTTCTTTTTTTTCCTTCAGAAATATGTTTGAAGAGCAAAAAAACAAAAAAAAAAAAAAAGGTCCTCATTTCCATTTCTTTCGTAAAAATTGAATTCGAAATCCTACAAAATTATTCAAACGACATAATCTGCCGCCCCCTACCAAATGCCGCCATAGGCTTCAGCCTACTCAGCCTTTTCGTAAATGCGCCACTGTTTAGTATAAACTGTTATACTGGATATAAACCTTATTTAAATAGGTATTAATTATTTTGGTTACATAATTGCTAATTAAAAATTATAAAACCTAATTTTTTAAAAGAAAAAGATCCCGCAATGTCTCTCTTTATGGTCTAAAAATATTGCAATTAAAGTGAATTTTACTTTTTTTTCTCTTAAACTATAGAAGATACGAAAAAATAAAACATAAAAGCAGTATTTTTCTTTTGCTTAATCTAAAGAAAGTCATAAAATGTAACTTACATTTACACAGACAGTGGCGTACCGTTTATTTGTTGGAAATATTCCTTCAGTTGCCTCTCGAAACGCAACTGGACTTATTAAAAATGTAATTAAGTTAGTGATAAATTTCCCCCTTAATATCTAGTAATAATATTGCCAAATTAAAACAAAATTGGGTAAAGAACAGTTAGGATATTTTAAAAAATATTTATTTTTTTAATTTTAAAACTTTGTATCTCAAAAGTTAAGAGGTTTAGGACTTATGTTTAAATGAACTTTTTTCCCTAAAATAAGCTAAGAAATCATATCCTGTATTTTCACCCATCAATTAAATTACACCCCTATATTGGGCAATTATTTTGATTTTTAGAATATGCCAAGAAATTCCTGGAAAACTCGAAATATCGAATAAAACATTGTCTTCTGGAAACAAAGTGGGCAAAAGTCTGTTTGGTCTGACTACCATTTCAATAACACCAGAGGTTCTGACTGACTTAACTAAAGAAAATGTCAATATTCCCAAAGATATAACTCAGGGTCTGTTGGTATGGAAAATTATTCCGGGAACTCCTGCACACAAGTAAGTATTTTGTTTTGGTATATTATATAAGGCGTTAAGAACCAGTGCGGACCATCCCACACATCTCAAAAAGTGTACTAAACTATTATTTTTTTAAACAGCGTGTCTTCGGAAGTTCTTACCAAATTAGAAACTTTTTAATATTAACTCTACGCAAAAAGTGCTATTTGATCAAAAGTTCTGCTTGGTGAAAGATTAAATATTATGGAACGAGTACGGAATGTTACTTATGTCCCACGTAATATGAGAGAGAAATAAGTATTCCGGGCGAGTTGCATACTATTATTTTTTTACAACACAACTTTCTTGTGAATTTATATCAATACAAACAGCACATTTATTGTTCTCGATTTGTGACAGAATATTTGTCAGCCACGTCATACTCTAGATTTTATTATTAGTTGATTTTAAGTACCTATTAGATATTTTTATACTCAAATATGTGAGTAAAAAGTAGTGATCTTGGCTGAAGAGTCCTATTTAGAAAACGAGGTTGTCGAAAACATATTCAAATTATTGTATTTATGTACATTTAAAGCACCTTATGACGGCCGAGGGTAATGGATGTGGGTAATGGTCATATGGGTAATGAGGGTTATTACCTAATAAAAATCACTTACTTAACGTAAATATTTTTAAGCAGTCGTAGAAAAATAAATTTCCAAAACAATATTTGTATGTTGGATCTACAGGAAGGGTTCAAAAAGGTTCTTGTTTCTAATTATGGCAAACGATTTTTTGGAAAATCAAAAATCTTCCTAATTTTTGATTGTCTATCTGCCTGCATACTTTTTATGCATAGCTAAAAAATATATTACGCGCTAAATTCGTTTATTACAGCTGACGAGTATCCATGTTTTGTCTTTAATTTTTTCAAAAATTTGGAGTAAGGCGTTTTCGTCAAAACACAAAATATTTGTGTGGAAATTTATTTTCTCATCAAATAAGACATTTTATGCGGAGGTACTTTTTAAAAGTTATTATTAAAAAGTGTTTCGTTTAACAAAGTTTTAAAGACACGCTGTATAATTATTATTTTCTATTGCAACTTTTAATGACTTAAATAGTTATTTTTTTTCTGATTTTTCAAAAAGTATTAAACAAAAAACTTAAGTGAATGGTATTTTTAAAAGGCAATTAAATGACTCTCTAAAAGGGAAAAAATGATATTTTTACCCTTTTTCCCATCTAGGATTTTACGGGGTTGCAGTCACCACTCCGAGGTGTTGAAACAATTTACAATACAAACATATAATAGTACAGGAAGTGAAGCTCCAAAAAAGGTAAAAACTGGCAATTCTTTGTTCCTGCATGGATTGACTTGTTTAACAGAAAGTGGAAAATAGCCAAGAATCAAAATCTATATCCCAAGGACCAAAAAATTGCAAGGTTAAATGCTTCATTTGCTGTACTATAATGTGTCCCCCTATGAAACCAAGTTTATCTGCTTTTTTGCGTGTTTTAAGATTATCCCTAGCAGGGGCTGACATAATATTAACGGTGACACCTTTTAACCATGACAGCCTGCATACATTACTTTAATAAATAAAGTAATTCACACCGTCAACCGCTGTTAGTCTAGTCTCTGGGCCATCAATGACGTGGACTTCATGATAACAACAAAACATATTTAAGGGGGTTCCTTTTGACGAGTCTACCACGAATACTCATATCGCCATATATGGAACCGGCGCTTTAATCCTTACTCCCTCCTCAAACATGTCATTTCTGAGCCTTTAGGGTTTGTAATAGAAACACTCCTTTTTTATTTTAATGAAAAGATTGTGTATTATAACCTATACGGATGCTATCGTCCGACAAAAAAAGTGACGAGTTCGCCCAGTCCGACATCCCAAACATGTCAATTTTAAGCCTTATGGTTTCGTGACTATAACTTGTCGAACAAAAATACCACGTGTTTCATTAAAACTTTCTAAAATCGTTTATGTTTATGTTCGACAAAAATATGGACGATCCGGCAAGTTATTCGGTAAATTTAGTCATAAAAATATCTATCAAATAACGCAATTTCTGACAAAGCCAAATTTCTGTAGAGACCTTGGGTTTACCGTTACCAATAAAGTGCAAAAAGTTCCCATCGATCCCATGTGTGGTTTGACACCTATTCAAGGTCAAAGGTCAAAGTTTTAGGTTTTTGTGATTTTTCTCAAAAACTGTCAGTTTTGTCAAAAAATATCACAGACATAAGTAAGTTGTAGATCTTAAAATTCTTTATAAAAATGGTTCTTATGATTTTTTCTTTAAGACCTACCATTTCCCAGATATTGCGCTTATAAGAATCACTACCTACATGATATGCGCACACTGCACACATTTCCACGCAGTACTCGGCGCGTTGTTTTTTTAACGTTGTTTTCCCCGTAGGCTTAGTCCATAAACCTTTATAACGTTATTTTTAGGAATAAATATTTAATAGTATAAAAATTATTAATAATAGTCCCAGAGCTAGTGATCCCTTTGAGTAAAGTTTTGCCTGTAAGGCTAGAAATTTGTATAGTGATGAGTCATAGCATGCTAAGCACGACAATCATCACCTGGCAAGCATCAGCCCTGCACATCATCACCCAGTATATTTTTAAAACTAAAAAAATAAAATACAAAATTTTGCCTGTAACCTTGAAATTTTTCTAGGATTTTGTTGGTAAGTCTCAAGGAAAAAGTTATAAAAATTATTTTTATAAAGAATTTTAAGATCCACAACTTTGGTTTATAGTACTTTTCGATAAATATCGCGTTTCCAAACTCCAAACAAACCCAAAATTTTGACATTTGACCCCGTTTCTCTAGCTTTTGCGTCACTTTTTTGTCGGACAAGTTTAGCATGGTGTTTTACATGTAATATTTTAAAGTTTATGCCACAAATGGTAAATGCTATAGTCACGAAACCATAAGGCTTAAAATTGACATCTTTGGGATGTCGGACTGGGCGAATGCATCACTTTTTTGTCGGACAATGTTTTAGCATGCGATGTTTAAACATTGTGCCATAAATGGTATATTTTAAAGTTTATGCCAAAAATGGTAAGTGTTACTGTCACGAAACCATTAGGCTTAAAACTGACATGTTTCGGGTGTCAGACTGGGCGAACGCGTCATTTTTTTTGTCGGACGATAGCGTCCGTATAGGTTATAATACACAATCTTTTCGTTAAAATCCAAAATAAGAGTGTTTTTATCACAAACTCTTAAGGCTCAAAGTGACATATTTGAGGGGGCGTAAGGATTAAAGCGCCGGTTCCATATATGGCGATATGAGTATTACTGGTAGACTTGTCAAAAGGCATTCCCCTTAATAGTTTTTAAGTGTTCTTATCATGAAGTCCACTTCCTTTATGGCCCATGTACTATCTATAATACACACAAAAATTTAGTGAACCGATTTATTTCCTCACATCTTTTACAATTAACATGGCTTCAAGCACGGCTACCCACCAATAATTGAATCATTTCAGCGATATTATTCATAAACTCTTCAGTAAAAATTTTGAATCTCACCAGAAATTAAATTTCAATACGAAATGTTTAACTCCCCTGATTGCCCGTTTTTCAGAAGTGGGTTGGAAGTGGGCGATATTATAACTCATGTAAATGGCATTCCAATACAAAAGCCGATGGAGTTGTACAACTTTTCGTCGACACGAAACGCTTTGGAAATTGGAATTATTAATAGGGGAACGAAAAAAAGCGTCGTTTTAAATTTGGAATGAAGTATGTTATCTAATTTCAATTTGGTACAGCCTTTGAAGTTGGTCGCTTGCGTCGACGATAGGTAAGAAATTATTTTTTTTTATTTGTCTGTTTATAATATACAGGGTGATTTAAAAATCGATCACAAAACTTAAGGGGTTATTTTACTTGACAAAATAAGGGTAGAGCTTCATATATATTTTTTCAGAATGTAATTCGTTCTCGAGTTACAAGTCAAAGTTCAATTTTATTTTCGTTTTTTCGCCATATTGCATTTTTATACCAATCCAGTTAATATTTGGCACACAAATCAAGCTTTCCAGATTCTAAAATTTTAAGATAAAAGTACTTTTTAAATACCGCCAGAGGGCACTTAACCTAAAACTTAAAATTTATTTACATCATAACTTTTTGATTTTGACAGATATCGCAAAGCTGGGGAGCGGGGGCGCCATTTTATAGACAATTAAAAGCATAAAAAATAAGGTACTCTTTATTAAAGTCGATAAACCTCACCGTTTAGGCACCAATAGACATCAAGATTTCATCAATTTCAATCAAATTATTATTGTATGTATGTGGGTAATTTGATTGAAATTGATGAAAACTTTGATGTCTATTGGTGCCTAAACGGTGAGGTTTATTGACTTTAATATTGAGTACCTTATTTTTTAAGTTTTTGATTGTCTATAAAATGGCGCCCCCAGACTTGCAATATCTGCCAAAATGAAAAAGTTATGTTGTAAATAAATTTTATATTTAAGGTAAAGTGCCCTCTGGCGGTATTTAAAAAGTATTTTTGTCTTAAAATTTCAGAATCTGCAAAGCTTGATTTGTGTGCCAAATATTAACTGAATTGGTTGAAAAATAAATGCAATATGGCGAAAAAATCAAAATAAAAATTGAACTTTGACGGGTTGTAACTCGAAAACGAATGATATTTTGAAATAAATTTATATGAAGCTCTACCCATATTTTGTCAAGTGAAATCACCCCCTTAAGTTTCGTGATCGATTTTTGAATCACTCTGTATATATTTTTTAACGGTTTAACTTAACTTGACCTGTTTATTATTTATTTATTTGGGTCAAATCTGGTAATTGAAATTTGATTGGAATTTGTCCCCCTTCCTGACTATCGATCGATCTAAAATTTGATACACACTATAAATCTTGATGACAATACAATATACTTAATACATACTTTTATATATATGGATTGTAAATCCAAGATGGCCGCCATTCAATACAACCTCAATATGGAGTATCGAATGAAAGAGCTCAATTAGTAGGCCCAATTAGTAACCCACTATGAAAAAATTAAAATCCAAGATGTCCGCCGTCACAAAATGACGAATTACATATTTGTTTCACAACTACCCCAATATGGGTATTAAATAAAAGGGTTTGCTTCTGTAAAATAAAGTTTACTATGAAAAAATCAAAATCCCTGATAGCCGCCGCCACAAAATGGCGGATTACATATTCTTTTTCCATAACAACCTCAATATGGGTATCAAATGAATGGGTTTAATTTGTAGAATAGAGCTCATTATAAAACAATTAAAATCTAAGATAGCCGCCGCCACAAAATGGCGAATTAAATATTTTTTTACAACTACCTAAATATGGGTATCAAATAAAAGAGCTTGATTGGTAGAATAGAGCTCATTATAAAAACATTAAAATCCAAGATGGCAGCCGCCACAAAATGACGAATTACATATTTTTCACAACTACCTCAATATAAAATCGTTGGTTACTTCTGGTTAGTTATAGTGAGGTATTAAATAAACTCAATAAGAATGAGAACAATCAACTAACAACAAAAATAAACACTTGAACTTTATGATACTAAAAGCTAGAAAATAGTTCGGTACTTCCCAACTACCAGATAGCACAATTCTTCTCATCAGTTCGAGGTATTGATCAGACAAATAATAAAACCGTTTGGCCTGGTAAATAATATGATATTTTATAATATATCTCTCTATTTGTACAGAGTTAAAATATCTTAATTGGGTCACTAAAAATCGACTATTCGATTTTAATGTCTCTATTACCATAATTTGGTAGCTTTATAGAATAAAAGTTATTCCCCAGAACTGTTTTTATTTTTTTTTTTTAATTTATCATTGATTAAAAATGTTGAATCCTTTTTTTTTGTAAATTACAATATATCAGCGAATAATTACTGGATTCAGAAAAAATTGGCTTGTAGGCTAAGGAATAGTAGAGGAACGGAAAAAATAATTTAAGTAAAAATAATCGCTTATAAATAATTAGTTTTAATATAAACAAATGGAAATTCAGAGACTTCTGGTTGTTTATATACAAATATTCGTTAATCTATTACCTAAATGTGGCACCAACAAATTTTGGTGCTCTTTACCAGAATAAAGATATAAACGCTCCAATGCGCCATAGATTTGTTTTATTTAGCCGATTTAGCGACTGAATGTGTACTCCAGAAATCAAATAATATAGGATCCACACAATAATATTAATTTATATTAAACCACATCTAAAATTTATTACAAAATGTTTATTTGTTAATATATAAATAATAAACTTAAGTATATTTTTAGTTTTTTACAAACTAAATTAAAATTAAACATACAGTTTACGAAATTGGCGCCCCACGTTGGGCGCCAATTCGAAACAGGGGCAAATCTAATTCATTTAATACCAGATTAACTTAATATAATCGTTTTTTACGACTTAATATTCTGCCATTTTTTTATTTTTAAAAATATTAAATTAAAATAAATTAAAACACACGTTACGAAATAGGCGCCCCACGTTGAGCGCCAATTTGTGAAAAGGGCAAGTCTAATTTATTTAAGACCAAATCAACTTAACTGTTTCACTTTGTGAGCAAAACCTAAATTTTCAAAAACATCCTTTACAAAATTTGGTATTATAATAATTTTTTTACTACTTAATTTGCTGCCAATTTTTACAAAATAAATTAAAACACCCCTTACAAATTGGCATCCCAAGTTGGGCGCCAATTTATAACAGGTTCTATTTTTTTTAAAAATAGGTTTTTGCTTGAAGGGTAAAACAGGCCGAGTCTAATATATTTAATGGTGGATTAACTCAAGATAATGAAATAATATTAAATAAATAAGAATCAACATATTTTACTCTGTGAGCAAAACCATACATTTTAAAACCATTTGTCACAATATCTATTATTAAATTTTTTTTTTGCTTTATATTTTTCTGCATTACATATTTTGTAATTCTCGATATGTTGCATTATTTCTAGCAATTTTAATATTTTTAATAATTTCGTGCAATTCAATAATTAATATTAACAGTCCAGTTACTGTCAACAGTGCTAAAAACCATTTAAAATAGAAATAGTTTAGTACAATGTACTCTGAGTCATCAATTTTAAACTTCATCTTAAACATGTCGAACTCCTTATTAGCATTAAATACCATAATGGTAGTTTTAGCGACTGAAATTAACTCTTCATCCAAAGCTTCAAGAAAGATAACGTCAAATTCTCTGCTGAGTGGTTCGGTAGATGTTAGCTGCAGCTGAATTTGTGTTTCATTAGTAGCGTTTGTTCTTACCTCGATAATTTCGTAGTCTTTGTAGTTATCTAAAAGAAATTATTATTGGTTATTGTCTGGCTGGCTGGTTATTCCCGCGAAATGTTTTAAAAACCCTAAGAATATTTTACATCTTTACAAGCATTGATAATTATTATCTACCTGATTGTAAAAAATTATTATAATACAGTGTGGCCAATATATAACTGACCAGGGCCGGATTTAGAGGTGTGGGGGCCCCGGGGCAGTTGCCCTGCTTGCCCCCTTAAATTTGGCCCTGTAAGTGATTGATTTAAATTACGCGCCATTTTTAATACACGCATTTTATTAGGTGGCGTCATAGTAGCTGTTTAAAGCATATGTGTCCAATTCATTATGGGCTACCTTGTAGTCAGGGAGGTAGCAGTGTCGGGAAAACAAAAATTTTAGGTTGGCTGATTTTTGATATGTTGTTCTCCGTCCTCCTTTGGGTAAATCCCCGGCTGTCTGGCTGGCGGTAGCGGCTGCGATGGCGCCCAGCTATGACCTTGACGTTTAGAGCTGTCACTCTGACATTTAGAGCTCTCACTGATATGTCAAAAAATGCAAACCATTGTCATATATTCCAGGTTTGATCAAAATATACCGAACGGTTCAGAAGTTAGAAGGGAGACGACTGTATAATTAGCAATGATAAAAGTGTCTGGCAATAAAAAAATATGCTTGGTAAACCTATATAAAGACAAGAAATTGAAAATTAGATTTTTTAAAATGTTTCCAAAACCTTGGATGAATACCTGTACAGGTAGGATGCAAACTAATAAACGAAACCACTACCACCAGCCAAACAGCCCAGGGTCTACCCAGAAGAGGAAGGAGAACAACATATCAAAAAATTAGCCGACCTAAAATTCTTTTTAGAAAACGTTGCTACCTCCTATACTAATACAACGCGTCCGTATTGTTAAAATGTTTTACTTTTAATGAGCCGATTGTTGCAACAATTCGGAAATAATAAATCTTTTGCGAAAAATATTTCCGGGACGTTTTATTTCTCGATTTGGTGATGTCATTTGGCCACCAAGGTCACCGGATATAACGACTTCTTTTATGGGGTTTTTTTAAATAACAGAGTTTATGCCAGCAAACTATGTAAATATCTACTGTAGATTAGCTAAAAAGCAATATTACGGAAGCTATTGAAAATATTTCTTACGAAACATGCAAGAATGTGATAGATAAAGTAATCAAATGGGATCAGCTTTACGCGGCTTCTAAAGGCAGACATTTATTGTCTAATATTATTTTTTGTACGACCATTTAAAGGCGTAAAATTGCATTTTACACCCTAAGGAAAAAAAGTATTAAAAACGCCCGCATTTATAAATTTATAAAACAAAAATAAAATTAAATATTGACCGATATTTTTTTGGTAAAACAACAATTTATTTAAATATTAATACTAAATAGAAAAAATTGCTTTTTAATGTTTCAAAAATTATTAGAGCATTACTCTACAATTGTTTCGCCTTTCTAGGGCTTCATCAAGAGTACTTCGTATACTAAACTTAAAAAGAGAAATATTTACAAACAGAACCATTTAACACGTTTTTCCCAAAAGGTCTATAAAATATTATTAGGGGTTTTATTATGCCGTCCAGATGTGGTAATAAATTTATTTATAATTGGCATATCTGCGAAATTTATTGATCATTGGTAGAAGAGTTGTATTGTCTATAAGTGATTTTTTAATTTCTAGTTGTTCATATAAATTTAATTTTTACCTTTGTTTTCTCTATGGAGTAGTTTAACATTATTAAGATCTATAAAGTGGTTTTGTTCTATACAATGTGTTGAAATGCCTGTGTTTTTAAACTATTTAAAATTGATGTTTTGTGTTCTTTTATTCTGTTTTTTATGCTCCTTCCACTTTGACCAATATATTCCGCATTACAGTCTGCGCAATTAACTTTATAAACCCCTGACATATCTAATTTTTCTGTTTTGTCTTTATTGTTAACTAATAATCTACCTAGGTTACTCTTATTTACAGACACAGTTTTACAGCCTAACTTATCTAGCCTATTGGATACATTATTGCTGATGTTTGGTATATTATTGATAAATTTAAAATTATTGTTTTTAGGTTCTGTAATACTATAAAACTCTTTAGCAATTAACTTTATTAACTTTACTTAACTTAGTTAATTGCTAAAGAGTTTTATAGTATTACAGAACCTAAAAACAATAATTTTAAATTTATCAATTATATACCAAACATCAGCAATAATGTATCCAATAGGCTAGATAAGTTAGGCTGTAAAACTGTGTCTGTAAATAAGAGTAACCTAGGTAGATTATTAGTTAACAATAAAGACAAAACAGAAAAATTAGATATGTCAGGGGTTTATAAAGTTAATTGCGCAGACTGTAATGCGGAATATATTGGTCAAAGTGGAAGGAGCATAAAAACAGAATAAAAGAACACAAAACATCAATTTTAAATGGTTTAAAAAACACAGGCATTTCAACACATTGTATAGAACAAAACCACTTTATAGATCTTAATAATGTTAAACTACTCCATAGAGAAAACAAGGTAAAAATTAAATTTATATGAACAACTAGAAATTAAAAATCACTTATAGACAATACAACTCTTTCTACCAATGATCAAATAAATTTCGCAGATATGCCAATTATAAATAAATTTATTACCACATCTGGGCTGCATAATAAGACCCCTAATAATATTTTATAGACCTTTTGGGAAGAACGTGTTAAATGGTTCTGTTTGTAAATATTTCTCTTTTAAGTTTACACTGAAAAAAAGATATCTTAAAACAAAAGCCTTAGATTTAATTTGAGAGAATTGTGACTTTCATATGTGTTAAAGAAATAGGATCTCAAACAGAAAAAATTTGTTTTCAGCTTTGCGTACTAAATTCAAAGAAGGCGCTTTTGTAATAAAAATAACCTTATTTTATTTAGTGACCCCAATGGGTCTACATTAAAGAACGATGTATTCCGTTAAAAACATTGAGCGCTTTCCCACTGAGAGATACTTTCTTTAAGACAAGATAGTAAATACCGCAGACTGAAATAAAATTTAATTCAATTAAGATAATTATATTAAATAAACAACTAGTTCTCTTTTTGATAGTTAAGAGAGAATTCCTGCTTATCATGTCATTCACCGAGACCTCTCTTCTCCATCGATGATGCGTTTTGCCGAACCTCATAGGACTTATCAAACTGGCTGTCCCGGGTCCAAGTTGAATAATACGAATAACAAGTGTATCTTATAAAAAAACTTTCGTTGTTCGACGGTAGGATATAATCGTACCGTTGATACCGTATTAAAAGCATAATTCAGTGAATACTTATATTAAAGAAATAGGTTCTTTGACATAAAGGTTAAAGATTTTGGTATAGGTTCTTAAAATAAGAACCTATTATTTTAAAGAAAATTTATTAATATTTTGATAGAAACATTTAATATTTCTTTTGTTTAAAATCTTAAAACTTATATTTAAGATATTAAAAAGCTTAAATCATAAATCTTTAGGTTCTTATTTCTTGATTCTGATATTCTTAAAATAATACTAAGGATATTTTAATTTAAAGAATTTCTTTTACATTAAAGACATAAATTAAAGTATTTTTCTCCCAGTTTAAGCACCACCATTATTTTAAAGTAAGAAATAAATCTTGGTTTAAAAGCACAACTATTCAAAAAGAATGCATATTTTTAAAACCTTGTATTTGCTTAAAACAAGACATTTTTTTTTCTGTGTGTAGTATACGAAGTACTCTTGATGAAGCCCTAGAAAGGCGAAACAATTGTAGAGTAATGCTCTTATAATTTTGAAACATTAAAAAGCAATTTTTTCTATTTAGTATTAATATTTAAAAAATGTTTCTCAAGAAACCAACTGCGGATACAATTCAGTGTAACAATTTATTTAATTAAACATATGTTAAATGTATACTGATTACAATCTGAAACATTAAAAGCTGGGAAATTTTCTCCCAACTACAGGGAATGCTTGTATAATAATTTCAATCGTACAAAAAATATTGTTTGCACCTCTCTCCAGCTGATTGTTGTCCTCGCAGAGCTCGGGCAACAATTTAAAAGTGCTATTTTACGCCCTTGGTACAAAAATAACTATTTTATACATAATTTCTAAGTTTCAATAATAAATTAAAATATAAAAAAAAATTAACGTATTTTGTTTCACAGAAATGCAAGAGTTAAAAACTCCTAACTGCTTGTTATTTCCTTGCACTTCAAGGTTGCATCTGTTGAACACTGTCCGATCTGGCAATGCAGATTTTCACACTAGCCAAAAGTGTTTTCTTTAGAGCTAATTGAGATCACCAACCGCAGACCCGTTTTAAACTACTTGGTTCTCAACAGAACGGTGTGGTGAAACTTTTTAATTTTTTATTATACAGGGTGTGAAAATATTTAGAACCATTGTGTAAGAGCTAGTCCGCCCCTGGCGCCATAATAAATGTAAATGTTTTAAAAAGGACACAATGTCAAGAAGTCCTTACTAAGATTTATCATGTTAAAAAATTATTTCAATATACCAATTACTATAAAAGTTATTTAAGAAAACCGATCTTTAGCAGTGTCCTTTAAGGGCACATATCTCAGTAAAGGGGGTTGGAAAAAAGTTTATAGGAACTGTCTATATTTTATTTTCATGTATTCTATTATGAATCCGAGAGATTGCCACATATTCTGGGACACCCTGTATAAAATAGAAATAAAATTTAAACTGATTTTTGTAGTACCTGATGTAATAACAACGAACATTCCTTCATGAAAATTTTTGAGAATAATTGGCTCATTCGTACTTTCAATACTCATATTGTCTAGAACCAAAGCTTTGTATATGGGTAGGGAAAAGTGTGGTGGCCTGTAGTCGTGAAGGTCCCATAACAAGTCTTTAGGCACCTAAAATTTTATAACTTTTATTATCACTCTAAACCTATATCTTAAATATTAATAATACTTATAATTTACAAATAAAATTTTAAACTCCACCACGGTAATTTTACAAAGAACCGTAAGAAAATCATAACAATAGAGAGATATGGGTAATTTGGTTACCGCCTACGTTCGTTATTTATGTAATGCGCTATTTAAATCCGCATACGGTATTTAGTGTTTGTTTTTAGAGATATGGAAGACGCCGTATTACGAACGGTTAATTACACCTGTCTGCGAATTTACAAAATCAAAAACAAATAATCCTTTAATGTGCGAATACTAAAGTTTTACCCGTTATTTCAAACACATTTTACTGTACATTTTCCTACTTTTCCAGATGAATTTTTACTAAGACATTTTCTCAGTAAAGCCAGGTCATTGTCGGCCAAGAATCTTAACCTTATCGTTTCTTTTCCACCTGCGATATTTATATCAAAATAAAAAAGCAAGGCCTTATCAAAGATTAGTAGTTTAACTTTACTCTGTGGCTCTATTACAAAAATATTTTTAGAAATCGCCGAAATAAATAAATAACCTTAAAAAATAAACAAAGAAAAATATTGTGCGCATGACAATTCTATTCGCTATTTTAAATAGCACACGGCGTTATTAGCCCGCAAATTACTCCATGCGGTAACGTTATTACCACCGGCGACGGTAAAATCGAATCGCGCATAACTTAACTGTCATAATAGCGCTTACATTAATACCTCATGACGTTACAGCACCACCCATATCTCTCTAATATCTCTTTTCCACGACCGTTAAAAAATGCTGTATGTTTAATCGTGAGCATTTTGAGTACACTACATAAAGTAGATGGTATTTATTTGGGTTCACGCCAAAATAAAATTAAAAGTACTAAAAACCAAAAAAAATTTAAACAAGTAAACAGATAATTAAAAATCGACGTTTGGGTGGCAAATCTGCCACCGTTGTCAAGACAAATAGAATAAAACTAATAAAAATAAAAACTTACTATTATTTAGGCTTTAAAATTCACAATTTTTCTGTTTTTTTAGGATATTCTGAAAACTTTGACATTAAATTCTATGGCAGATTTGCCACCGAAACGTCGATTTTTAATTATCTGTTTACTTGTTTAAATTTTTTTGGTTTTTTAGTACTTTTAATTTTATTTTGGCGTGTACCCAAATAAATACCATCTATTAAATGAATCCGCCAAACTACAGAACATAACTACATAAAGTGTTAAAAAATAGTATATTACATTACAAGTGTGGAAAATGACTAATTTCACACGAGTGGGAATATTGTAGCACGAGGCGTTAGCCGAGTGCGACAAACCTACGAGTGTAAGAAAGTCATTTTCACACGAGTACTGTACACTTTTTTTCCTACGACCACAAATTATTCACCAAAAAATAAATAAATTAAAGTTTGTCTGTTCAGAAAAAATAAAAACAATTGAGAACTTTGCAACACTAGTGTGATATATACTTTTCCTCACTGCTATATTATACTGTTTTGACAATATTTTTACATCGAAAATCACCTACCTAGAAGCATTATATAACTTTTATCATTTTGGAATTTAAAAAGGCCCTCACTTAATAAAAATTGTATGGTTTTGTTAGGTAATAACGCTAATAGTTTAATACGGTTTTCTGCTATTATAAGTGTTTTTTAAAAATTATCGATTCTTACATATTTTAGACACCCTTCTAAATAAAATGTAAGTGGTGCATATCCAAAATATTCCGTTTTTTAAAAATATCAGTAAATAAACTTACGGGACCGGGGAGTAAAAAGGGTGCTGGGTGGGTAAAATTGGTAAAACGAGTTAATGAAACTGAACATCACATATAAAATTAAGTAAAAATAACAGTTTTTCCTCATATTTTAAGAAAAAATATAAAAATATGAAAATTGTAAACGCATAACCTAAAGTCCTAAAAGTAAGGAAAAACGACTACCAAACGTCAGTTACCATGCAAAATATGGAAAACATTTGGCAACGTCGGAAGGGTCTGATTCTATTTATGAATGGATAAAAGAAAGTGGATTCATAAAGTGTGTATTAGCCTTAGGTTTAATTAGGGATTAAAAAAGATTTAACTAGTTGTTTGAGTACACGAAGAAAGAGATGAAGGAATTTGATCTATAGGCTTTTTTCTCTGGCGCTTTAGGTCGAACGGTCAAGCGGCAAGGCTGCCTCTATAAAGTACGTGCTCAAAGGTAGAAGGGATATTTTTAATTTGATCTACTTACCTTACAACACTGTGCCAGTCAGTGAAAGTTGTTTTTTGTGGTTAATTCTATTTTTGTTATATGTATCACACCAGTGTTGTAAAGTACTTTGCAACACTAGTGCTGTAAAGTACTTTGCAACACTAGTGTGATATAACGCATTTTCTATGCATGAAATCAGTGTGCTATTTGCTATTTTCACAAGTGGTCGTAGGAAAAGTAAATTTTTAACACTTCGAAGCTTTTTTACACTTTGAATTAGTGTTTTGTTTCAATGCCTACAATAAATATCAGTTTATGCAATGTAACACTAAACGCGCATCATCAACTAAATCAAACGTTCAAGTTACCTTTGATTTCGTCTTTATTTCTTGTAGTTAATGTGTCATTAATTTTAAAAATTAACAGTTTACAAATAAATTTAAAAGAAATTATAGAAAATTAATAGTAAGAATAAATTTGGATGACTAAGAAATTAAAATGGAATTTATACTGTTTTAGTATTATTTCTACAAAGGTAAGTACATACAATTTTCTAACATTAAATAATAAATGCATAGTTATTAAGAGAATAAAGTGTCTCTTAAAAATAAGGTGGCTATAATTTTTTGTTACAATATAATAGCTGTACTGCAAAAATTAAAATTAATAAGTTTAGATAAATAAAACATGTATAAAATGGTATTTTGGGAAATTTTTATACGGTCGTGGAAGGAATATAGTATGTAACACATGCAAAAGTGTCTTCTTTACTCATGGGATTGCCGCACTCGCCTATCGGCTCGGGCTGTCAAACTTTCCATTCGTAAAAAAGTATCATTTTATGCACTTGTTACATAAATTATTATTATTCTTAAAATAAAGATACATTTATCCAGGGGGCACTTACACACGTGCTTAAACTATAGAAGATAGAGATTTCGTTTAAATTGTTATATGAACTAGAGATAAAGTCTTTATTTCAAAAATATTTTACTTATATACAGGGAACCTTAATTTTCCGTAAATTAAATAAAATACAATGTGATACGCCAATTATTATGTGTTGTCGGTCTAACGCAAACAGGGCCGGCCCGAGGGATGAGCCGGTAAAGCGACCGCCTCAGGCGACATGTTTAGAGGGGCGGCAAAATGATCGTAAAGGGCGGCAAAACGATCCATTTTCATGTAAAGTTACAAAGTTACTTTTTAACATTTGAGAATTGAGAAAAGTAGTGGACTTTTTTTTGGTCCTCAAAAATATGTGTGAAAGAGGAAAACAGGAAAAGAAGATTAATGTGGTAAAGTAAGAAATACAAGAAATAGAGGTGTGGACCTTTTTTGCTTTTCAAAGATTTTCTACCTCAAATTTTATTTCCGTTGTAGGGGCGGCAAAATTATAGCCCGCGTCAGGCGGCACTTTTCCTCGGGCCGGCCCTGAACGCGAATGCAGGCATGAACACATTTTGGATTGGATGACTAATAGTGCTTTCTTTGTTACTGCATTACTTGACGACATACCTCTAAAAATAGCTGATACAGTATATCATTGACTTGAAATTTGATGCGTTTTCTAAGAGTTGCAAATACTATTTTTTCTATATAGAAAAATATTTCTGACCATGGTCGAAAAGTACGTTGCTTAGCAACCAGTGACGGTCCCAGCTTCTTTTTTAAGTTGGTGATTAGCAGAAAAATTTGGGACACTCTGTATACATCAACATATTTTAGGACATGCAGGTTTGAATGGGCTACTCTGTATCTTAGGTTATTTTTTATTTAAATTTTACACTAAAATCCCTTTCTAATGATATCACCCAACAGACAACAGTTAACAGAATGGTCGACTTTTGTAACAGGACTTTTCGAGTTCCTTTGTTTCTTGCTTGATTACAAGTTTGGCGAATGATTGGGCGAGAGTAATTTAAGTTGGGCGCTCGCCTAACCGCGCTCATACCCGCTGATGCCACTGCTAGCGACGCCTTCTACCTACAGAAGTAATGTATTTTGGAAGTAAGAAAACGTATTGGTAATATGTAGATTTCCGCACAATCGAAGAAAAAATGTTTTTCTGTAATAGCAAATAAGTTTTTCTTACCCCATTATTAACTGGAGATCCACTAGCGTAAACGGCAAAAACGAGCAAACTGACTTCAAGAATCCTTTTCATTTTAATTAAAAACAAAAAAAATGCGTTATTTAAAACTCATGAATTCTACAATACTGAAGACTTGTTTTCCACACAATATTTGGCGTTATATCTAATCAGAAACTGATAAACTTACGTCTATCATATCTAAGCAGTTTAATCAACAATAATATAATACGAATCGTAACACCTTTAAAGTGAAAAACGAAATATTATTTTAACTGTCAGCATATATTGGTACAAATGACCCAAAATTATCGTGTTAAGGGTACTTTAAACCAGAGCCTCAATTATGGGGTGTTTAAGGGGTCATAAACAGCAATTAATTTTTTTAACATTTAGTATGTTCACGAATGGACTAGGACAAATGGACTAAAAATTTAAATGTTCAGGAAAGTCGTGTATGGCGACTGGTTTTGCTTTTTAAATAAACAAGATTCACGTTTATTTTCTGATTTTGGCGTTACAAGCTAAATATTTTAACCACAAATAATAAACTATTATCAGTAGAGCTACTGATATTAAAATTTAAAAAAATGAAGATTGACCCAAATAATTAACAATAAAGGCAGTTTTGTGTTGGTCCATTTTCATATTCCTGTAGTTTTTGGAGACCCTGTAAAATACAAAACAAATTTCTCTTTAAAGAAATGAACATCAATAACTTTAAAAAAATGATGAGGTAAACTTTTTTTTAAATGGAACACTCTGTATATTATATCACCATTAAGTAGGTTTTTAAGAGCTTTACACATATATCACATTTGATATACAGGGTGGCCATTTAAAAACGAAACAAGCTTATTTTGGAAACTGCAGATCATTTAAGGAAGAACGATCGACCCACCGATTTATGTTTTGGGGTTATGTTTTGTGCTACGTTTACCCCCGAAACTGCAAGCATCTAGCAGGGATGAGACTCATCCTCAAAATCCTGAATGGAAAGAGGGGTTTGAAGTCTCTGCCATTATTTCCCTTCATATGACAGTTTGTCAAAAGTTTTGATTTTTATGTTTTTAATGTATAATATTAAAAAACCTGTAAGAGCAAGCTACTTTAAACTCGGAGGATATAATAGCGCTTAAACGATCTTTAAAATCAGAAATCAGTCAATCTTTCTGGCGAGGGTATGCCCTAAACACACATGTTTAGAAAACACTTTAGGTCCGAACGTTCAAGACAAAAAAAAACGTTTTATATAAACGTATTAAAAACGTTTCTTTAGAACCTACATAAAACGTTTATATTGACCGTATTCTGAACTTAAATTAATAATGAAATGAAATGAATAAAAAAAGTCTTAAATACTTATTTTTACTCATTAAAAATTCTTTGATTGTAATTTTAAGGATAAGTATAACCTTTTATCGCATAACTCTAAAGTATGTTCTTTGGAAAAAAAATTGAGGCGCATTATTAGCTAGAAACCCAGAAAATCCTTTTGACTAGGAACGCCCCTAAATATCTTCTCTGATTAGTGAATAACATAAATGAAATTTTATCATTTTTGGTGTTTTGGTGTGGAAATTTTACAACTTGCAAAAATGCACTTTAATGTATTTTATACGATTAGTGTTCCTTGATGTGCTGCTTTCCTTCAGTATTTTATGATGTGCTGTTTTTTCTTTTGTTTCAGTAAGTTTATCAAACCCTACTAACTAATAATTGTGCTAATGCTGGTGGGGTGCTTGTTATTTCTGTACTCTTAAGTGTAAATATACCCTTATTTTTTTAACCATTTTTATATAACATACATCTATAAGTTAAATGTGTTTTTAATATAATTTAATAAATAAGGTTATTTAGTCTGCTTAATCGGAAATAAAAGTAGTTTTGTTATTTACATTTCAAAAATATTTACCTAAAACCTAATTGTTTACAAACCGAAGGCATCGCCGATTTTAATGATATTTGGTATACGGGGATTTTTGGGGCGCTGATTACTAATCTAAAAGCATTTTTTCGGACACGTTTCGTTTTCGATTTAAGGCTAAATTGGTACTACATATTTAATTTCCACCTAAATTCCCATATTTCTTTTATTTTACCTTATTTTTCCATAAAATTGTTAAGCCTCACTTTCAATGAAGCTTTGCAATTTAATGGAAAAACGGGTAAAATAAATAGAAAAATTGGGTTTTAAGAGGTAGAAATCAAATATTGAGTACCAATTTAGCTTTAAATCAAATTTTTTGCGAAAAGAAGTGGAAAAATAGTAATTTTAGGTTAGTACTGGTTATCAAGTCTGATGATGAATATCACGAGAACGAAGCGTGTCCGAAAAAAATCTTTTAGATTCGTAATCAGCGCTCCAAAAAAAAAGCCCGTATACCGATGCCTCTGGTTTGTAAACAATTACCAAATTTAGCAATACTATGACAACGTTTTTTAAACGTCCCAAAAAAACTTTAAAATCCTGTTTCTAGAAAGTTTTAGGTACTATAAAAGCGTTTAGTAAATCGTTTTTAAAACGTTGTTTTTGCCGACACAAAACTTTTAAAAACGTTTAAACAACATTCACGAACGTTTGAGAACGTTTGTCGTACGTTACCCAAATACTACTTGAATGTTTTATAAACGTTTAGAAAACCAACTTATGTTATAAGGGTGATTCACTCTTAAATTTAGGGATGAATCACACCCTTCACTATTATATCATTTTGAAGATCTTTTAACCCTTATCATCATCCTTAATATTATACTTAAAAAAAATAAAAATCAAAATTTTGACAAGCTGTCATATCAACAGAAATCATAGCAGAGACTTTAAACTTGGCAGTTGTATTCAGGGTTAAGAGACCTTTATAAGGTATCACTCGACCCCTCTTTCCATTTAAGATTTTGGGGTGAGCCTCACCCTTGCTAGACGGTTGCAGTTCAGGGGTTGAAAGTTGCAAAAAATATTACCCTCTAAAATCAAAAATTGAGGGGTTTAAGCAGTTTTTCTTAAATGACCCGGAGCGCCCAAAATTAGTTCTGTTTCGTTGTCAAATTGCCACCCTGTATATATATTCTTTTTACCTTCGGAAAATCCACTGAAAGCCTAAATACCAACGTACCGTGGGTGTCTTAAGCGAGAAAAGAGGGAGTTTGTTAACACGGGACTTGAATACTTAAAGATTTGGAGGAGAAGGAAAGACCTCCGACAGCAGCAGGTTCCACATTTTAAAAACTCTGGGAATAAAAGAGGGAACAAAGTGAAAATTTCGGAGTCTGTCCAGTTGGACCGTATAGGGATGCATACGTGCGGCACCACGTATTTTTCTGTTGGGATTTGCAAGTGGAGGGACTATACTGGATAATTCCTATCCAGAAAGTTAACTTTTCTTCCGTGGGTCGAAAGTAGAAGTCAGAAAAAGGACACTTTCAAACTTTTTAAAAGTCAAAAATATCAACTTTTCATACATGGTTGTAAATGGAATTTTATTTAATTTTTTTAATTTTCCATTTTTATTTAATTTAAATTTACTAATGTTAACTTTCTACCCAATGAAGTGTAGGAGAGGTCCGGGCAGCTCCACTCACTTAACCTAATTATTTGAAGATTGTAAAGTATCAATAACATACTTATAGCAAATCTATTGTTTATATAAAAATATGCCTAATTTTTGATTAAGTAAACAGTTTTAAAAGAAAAAAAAACTTTACGTTTTTAATTTCGTACCAAGAGCGAAAATTTACGATAGGTTGGATAACGCCGCCTATCTAGGGCGGACAAGGCGGTCCAACAATTTAAATATTTTGAAAGTAATTAAGCCCTATAACTTGTTATCTAATATTTATTATTAGTCCTTTATTCCTTTGGCAATTTTAATCATAAACCCACAATAGCTATTTACGTTACTAGACCGGAAAATGGTATTTTACGGGTCGACGAAAAACATTTACAGGGCGAGCCGTAGGCAGTAGCGAAATTTTACGATATCAGGGACCGGAAAGTAAATGAGAGACCGGAAAGTAAATTTAGTCCTGTAAAATAGCATTTTTCGCTTAAAAATTGAGTGGAAAATTCAATTTTCCGGTCAATTAAAAAAATATATTATTTTAGTAATGCATAATAAAATGCAATCAAAAGTGATATATTAATGATGCAAATTTATACTTCTGTATTGAGGTAAGGTTTAAATTTTCACAGAACTGCCTGCATCTAAAACGTTTTTAACGACTAAACGATATAATGCGGTTTTGTGGAGCGCAAATTAGCAGCAGCGGCAGGTGGTGGAAAATTTAGTAGGTCAACCTGCACCATAGGTAAAAACTAATATTTAAAATTTTATTTGGGCCTCTTATTATTAGTATAAGTAATTAATCCATTTTTACTGATAATATATTAAATAGTAAAACAAATAACGGGTTAAAGTGATTTTATAGACTGTAATAATCAACAAATAAAAAAATATATATTTAACAATGGTGCAAGCCGCTGCTGCAAATTAGCTAAGTTAAGGTATCTCGCACACATTTACACTTTTGTGGCGCAACTTTTTATATGCGGTATAAAAAATAAACATTAAACAATAATAGTAATTTATGTAACAAGTGCATAAAGTAATACTTTTTTATCCCATGGGTAAAAAAGGCAGTTTATGCATGTGTTACATACAAAGAGAATAGACAAGGATAGTTGATCAATCGCCGTTTCGAAAAGTGGCACAATTTGAAGAAAGGGTCTGCGGGATGGCTGGGCATGCGCATACACACTCCAATGTCAAAATCGGCGGTATATTCAAAAACATTGATTTATTGAGTAAATATACATAAAACATTAATAAAAAGTGTAAAATGTGGATAATACTCAAATTTATTAATAATTTAATGACTAAATATTGGTAATTTAGTGCTAATGGTGTATTAAAATGTATTTGGTAGAAGTCTATTTTATTCTTAGGTTGGAATAGGTTAATGTGGAAAAATATATATAAATTTTAGGAAATAAGAACTAAAAATGAAAATCTAAATAGAATTATTTCTTAAAAACTAAACTTTTATTGTGAAATTACATATTTAGCATAAAGAATGGTTGTAAAATGTAAAAGAAGTGTATAATTTTAAGAAATATATGAAAATAGCACGCTTAAACTTACCAACCAAATAAATTTTAGATTTATTTTGATCCTATTTAGTTGAAAGGTATTATAGTGTATAAGTTAATATTACTTATACTGAGAAAAGCGTAGTAGGATTTCAGTTTCCATAGGCCACTGTGCTTGGTCCATTTTATTCGATATCTACATACTTGTTTTTTTAGGTATGAGGAAGCAGATAAGATTGTAGGTTTTAATTAACAATGAAAATTTACGTTTCCACAATACTGGATACTTACTTATTTTGAAATAAAATACTTTTGTAAAGGAAGCTCAAAAATGCTCGGTATTGCAGAAAAAAATCTTAATCCTAAACATATTTTTTTCCACAAATTTTTGATATTGACAAAAATAAGTGTACTTTTCTCCTAAGAAAAATTCACAATTTTTAAGATATTTCATATACCTACCACCGAAAACAATTAATATGGGATGGTTGAATTTTTTCGTAAAATTAATAATAGTTTGCCTTATGGTACGAACTTAAGTAGACACACTCTAATCTTGGTTTGTACCTCAATTGGGCGAACTGGGTCAGTTCTTTAGTGTTTAGGCCTTTTTATTTTTTCGCTTTAGTATAATTTTTATCACTATTAATACTTTTTAAACTGGTCATTTGTCTGTCTTACAGTTCAAGAAAATTTTGTAAATATGGAGTGACGCACACAGAAATCCTCTATTGGTTCATTGTGTTTTTACCTCCAGCAAGATATTAATTAAATATATTTTACGTATTTTGTAAAATATTAATGTATATAATATTTTGTTAAAAAAATGAATCTTACAGAAAGTGTTAATTTGTTTTTATTCATAAAAACAACATAAATAATTTAAAAAACAATTTATTTAAAAACCAATAAATTTACACAAATGTTGTTTCAATAATTTATATTTATAACACAGGTCACACGTAAAATTAAACCGAATAAAACACAAAACAAATAAACAGCCACAACAATCACAAAACATCAGCCATATTGAACATATTGAAAGTCAAGAGTTTTGACATTTATAAGAGCCAATAGCAAGCCGAAAAAGAACCTCTCATGCGCATGACGAGTAATCCCGCTGTGTTAAGTTAACCATCAAACCGGTTAAAGTTCGCAAGATATTTGGCTGATAGTATTGATTCAGACACAAAAATGTTACGTAAAAGTGCGTACTGAAACAAAAAATTATAAATAAATCCATACTTTAAACCAAGCACGTGCGTTTTAACAACTGTAAGCAAGAATAAAATAAAACTTTGACGAGCTCTTTCGGTCGCTGAACACAACCACAAGTCGCAGGTGTGTGCCATTTTTAAATTGGTGGGGGTAAATCAACTGTTTCTCTTCCCTTCTCCATTCTCTTTGGTTACATACTATATTTTTCTGCGACCGTATAAAAATTTCCCAAATTACTAGTTTATACATGTTTTATTTATTTAAACTTAGATATTAATATTAATTTTTGCAGCATAGCCATTATATTGCAATAAAAAAATCATAGCCTCCTGCCGATTTCATTTAAAAAATTTATGTACTTACTTTTTGTAGAAATAATACTAAAACAGTATAAATTCCTTTTTAACTTCTTAGTCATCTAAATTTATTATTACTATTAATTTTAAAATCATTTCTATTAAATTTATTTGCAAACTGTTAAATTTTAAAACTAGTGACACTAGGGTTTGCCACCTCTCCCCAAACCATAACTTAAAGAAATATTAACGAAATCAAAGGTAACTTGACCGTTCGGATTAGTTGATGTCACGTTTACTATTACATTGATAAATTGATATTTAAGTTTATTGTAGTAGGCTTAGAAACAAAACACTAATAAAAGTTACTTTTTTAACACTTTATGTAGTGTACTAGAATGGAGTATTTTATCTTTATGTTAACGATTAAAAAAACTGCATTTTTTTGACGGTCGTGAGAAAAGTTTATTTATTATCCCCCTATAAAAAGTTGCGCCATAAAAGTGTACATGTGTGCTAGTACCTTTAGATTTCAAGAGCCCGTAAGCGGCAGACCTTCGTCATTTTGTAAAAGCTGAAAGTTTGTCAGCGCATGCTGCCGACATAGGTTGAAGCGATGGTAGACTATGAAGTTTGACTTATAATGGCTTTGGCAGGTACCAGGTACCAAAGGGTAATAAATTAAAACGTAACGTTTATCATCTTTATAAAAGCTAATTTTTATATTATTGTGTTACTTGGAGTACCTATTAGAAATATTTCTTTAGTCGCCAGACAGTTTTAAAGATTGTAGTTCGAATCCCTTGGCAGACAAACATTTTGGGGTGCAGGCCCAATGGTATGAAGAAGTCCAATATTTTGGTTATTTAACAAGATACAACAAAAAGTCTTATAAAATATTTGTAGGGTTTTCAAAGAGGCATGTCCTAAAATATTTTGATGCATTCAGAGTGTCCCAAAAAGAAGTTATTGCTATAAAGTTGGTTTTTTAAAAATTTGTTTTTGAAACACTCTGTATACATCAAACTGTTTTTTAGGACATGCCTATTTAGGAACCTCACAACTTTTAAGACTTGTTAAATAACAGAAATATTGAATTTCATCGGACCATGGGCCCACACAAAATGTTTTGTCTGCCGAGTGTTAGAAGGCTCGTCAAAACTATCTGCCAACTGGGAAAATATTTTATAATAGGTACCAAGTAACTTGATAATATGTAAGAATTCAACTTTTACAAAAATGACCAGAATTATGATTCAATTAATTAACCTGGATTGGCACCTGCCGCAAAGCCACTATGAGTCAAACTTCCATAGTCTACCATCGCTTCTACTCTATGTTAGGAGCATGCGCTGACAATCTTTAGCATTTACAAAATTAGTGTATTCCTTTTTACCTTGTAGAACCGTTCTGAACCGTTCTCTGAACTAGTTCAGTAGTGTCAAGAATGGTTCTACAACATGAAAAAATGTCAAAAAATTGTAAAAGGAACACTTATGGTGTTGTTCTGGGCGGTTCTGAAGCATAAAGGAATATAGCAAATGATGAAAGTCTGCCGCTCACAGGCTCTTACTCTTTTAGCATTTTAGGTTTAATGTTTGTATTTAGTGTATTCCTTTTACCTTGTAGAACCGTTCTGAACCGTTCTCTGAACTGTCAATAGTGCCAAGAACGGTTCTACACATGAAAAAATGTCAAAAAGTTGTAAAGGAACACCCTTGGTGCTCGTTCCGGGCGGTTCTAAAGCATAAAAGGAATACACCAAGTGAGTGACATCTGACCGATTAGAGGTTGCGTTTAGACATTTTGACGGCGGACGGCGTTACCCGCTGGGCAGGGCCTTTCGGACCTTCCCTATGTGATAATTAATTTAATCTTTTTATCCATAAACTATAACATAACAATACACGAACCAAATTTATCGTCTCCAAATTAGCATGAAAATATTAATTTAAAAAATTATATACTTACATAATATTCTCCAAAAAAACAATGTCCATTACACTTATTCTTATAACCAATCTACTTATGTACAAAAGTAAAAAAAAACAATTAAAAAGTATTAAAAAAAATCTAAAAATATTTTTACTATTACATTTTCTGCAATCTGAAACTTTTAAATATTTTAAACCATGTAAATCATAAAATAAATAATAAAATAATCTTACCAGAAAATATGCTATAATTTCAAATAGAACTTTGGTAACAAGTGTAATAAACATTGTTTTTAGAGATTATTATGTAAGTATAATTTAGTTTTCCAATCGTGTTCGTGCTTATTTGGATACGATAAATTTGGTTTTTGTATATTATGTTATAGTTTATGGATAATAATAAGATTTAAAAAAATCATGTTCAGCACTATACCGGGTGCTGCATCGCCAGGCAGGACATAGGAAATCCCATGTAATTTTTAATGGGGTCAGTTATTGGCTCCCCTAATTATTTTAGAGAAATATTCTATTAAAGTTTATTGAAGAGCATGCAAATCTACGTCCATGGTAAACACTTTAGATTTTCAGTTAACCCGTTTGCTATTTAGACGCTAATATATTTTTAAATATTGTTACAATATTATCGCCTCATATTTATGAACAACAATAAAAATACCAGTAATAATATTAATAATTTATTGAAGCATGTAAATATTATAAATGTCATAAGTTCTTGAAATTTGTTACTTTAGTTTTAGTTTAACTTAACTTAATTCGTTTGTTTAAATACAACTTAAATCTTTTCACTGTACGAATTTTTGATAATAATAAAGCACTAAATTTCAAAATGAAACGTAATGTCACGCTAACTGGTATTTTTATTGTTGTTCATAAATATGAGGCGATAATAATGTAACAATTTTAAAAATATATTAGCATCTAACTAGCAAACGGATTAACCTAAAAATCTAAAGTTTTACCATGGACGTAGGTTTGCATGCTCTTCAATAAACTTTAATAGAATTTTCTCTAAAATAATTAGGAAAGCCAATAATTGACCCCATTAAAAATTCCATGGGTTTCTATGTCCCGTCCGGCGATGCATCACCAGGTATAATATTAATAGTAAATATTTATTGTTAAATATAAAAAGAATCAATTATTTAAAAAATAATATCTTTAAAAAATTAGAAACTTGTTTTTGGAATGGTCCACTGAATAACACTATACAAGGTGTCCATGAATATGTGGACAATATCTCAAATTCATATAGAACACGTGAAAATAATGTGACAACTTTACTACAATTTTTTCCCAAAGTCCCTCTTTACAGAGATATGTGCATTTGCCCTAAAAGGACACCGCTAGAAATAGCCTTTCTTGAATAACTTTGACAGTACTTCGTATAATAAAATATTTTTTTAATATGGCAAATACAAGTAAGGACTCATCTTTAAATGGTATCCTTGTTAAATATTTGCCTTCATTAGTTTGCCATGGACGGACTAACCCTTACACAATATTAATTATTTTTACACCCTGTATAATAAAGAAATGAAATAAGTATTTTTGGGTAGCCTAAATCCTTGGCTAAAAAAACGGTACTCCTGTTAGATGTCGATAAATTAAAGGTTTTCGACAAAAACAAGTTTTCGTTTAGTAGGGACATCTAAAAACAATAGGTTATTCTGTTGAAAATGGTACTAAAAACTTATAAATAAATAAATATTATAATCTTTCATAATTAAATCTACAGAATGCATAAAATAAGAGGAGCCTATGTCGATTAGACAAACAAAATTATTAAATACAACCCTATTTGATCAAAATATTGTTTTTTCTCGAAAACGCTTCACTATATCGATATCGGACAAAAGAACATTTTTCAGCTAAGGGTTTAAGCTATTTAAAAATCATATTTTTATTCCTTTAATATACAGGGTGTAAAAATAATTAGTACTATTGTATAAGAGGTTAGTCCGCCCCTGACGAACCAAGAAAGGCAAATGTTTTACAATGATACCATTTTAAGGAGCTCTAACTGGTATTTATCATATTTAAAAAATATTTTATTATACCAAGTGATATAAAAGTTATTCAAGTAAAACCGATTTTCAGTGGCGTCCATTAAGGGCACATATCTCCGTAAAGAGTGACTTTGGGAAAATATTTTATATGTACTGGTACATTATTTTTATGTGTTCTATATGAAGCTGAGAGATTTCCCACATATTCTTGGACACCCTGTAGAATTTAAAACAACATAGTTATTCTTTCTAACAAGTGGGCAATAAATACTTTCCCGCACGCAAAAGCAGTTAGATAAATGACGCGAAGCGTTAGATAAGCTTTAAGTGCGGGAAAAAAACTTTGCACAAGTGTGAACAATATTGTTTTTCTACTAGCACGCAATTTAGTTTGGAAAGTGTCACTTTTCCGCCCTAGTGCGGAAAAGTACACTAAGCGTCTACTACTTCCGTTACTAGTGCGGAAAAGTACAAAAATTTCAAATCAAATATTAGTGAGTCGCAATAAAGGATTTTCATGTACTTCATATTTAAAAGGAAATTTTCCTTTGGTATGGTAGGATATTAGGTAACATTGTGTTAAAATAAAATAAATAAATAAATAAAATTTAAGTTTTTATGTTTTTCTTACGCTCGTAGAAAAATATCGTTCCTAACATGTGCCAAAAGTGCCTTTTCCGCACTTGATTGCTTGACCAGCAGTCGCTGGCGGAAAAGTGGCACTTTCAGCACTAGTTAGGAAATATACTATTTCCTACGACCACATGTGAAAATAGTAAATAGCACACTGTTTTCATGCATAGAAACTGCGTTTTATCACACTAGTGTTGCAAAGTACTTACAACACTAGTGTTGCAAAGTATAATATGAAGCTGTCATTGTTATTTAAAATAAATTTGGCGGTATCAGCCTGTTAATGGGATTTACATTGATAAACCGATGCAATATTTTTAAATGAGGACCTTCTTTAATTCTAAAATGATGATAAAGCTACTAGGTAGGTGATTTTTGATATACAAATATTGTTAAACAGTATAATATATCGCAGTAAGGAAAAGTATATATCACCCTAGTGATGCAAAGTTTTCAATTGTTTTCTTATTTTTCTGTGAAGACAAACAACTTTTTTTTTTGAGAATAACTTGTGGTAGTAGGAAAAATAGTGTACATTACTTGTGTGAAAATCACTTTCTTACACTCGTGGGTTTGTCGCACTCGGCTGACGCCTCGTGCAACAATATTCCCACTCGATGAAATAAGTCAGTTTTCACCCTTGTAATGTAATATACTATTAATTAGGAGTAAAAACGATTTAAAAGTTACCAAAACAAAAATGCCCAATTGCAGTTGAATTGAGCAGTAGTTTAGAACACATTAAAATAATATAACAAGTTCTTACACTTTTTTTCCTTAACCCCCATTTATCCATGTGCCCTTAAAGGACTCTGCTGAAAATCGGTTTTTCTTGAATAATTTTTACCTCGAAGTTTACATTACTTACTTCGTATAATAAAACATTTTCGGGCTCCTTAAAATAGGGTCCCCTAAAACATCTGCATTTATTAGTTAGCCAGTGCAACCCTTGCCCCTTCCCTTGCGTCGCCACTGCTTAAGAGTATTATCATTACTAATACAGGGTGTCCCACCGGGAAGTTCTGCGATCGATTTCCCGAAAAGTACACTTTGGAAAATTTTGAAAATTTGGTAACATTATAAAATCAGTGGGGAACATACAACTAAAATATTTTGACAGCTCTAGCACTTTCGGTTATACCGAAAGTTAATGTCAACTTCCTTATTTTAAATAAAACACCCTATATATTATTTATGTTTTAGATTCTGCATAATTTATTTATTTTAAATTTTATGTCAAAAATGACGTTTGCAAGCTATTACATAACCATCAATATCTTCTAAACAAAAGCCTTTAATATGAGTAGGGGTTGGGTTTCTCATAAAGAAAGAATAACTTTAGTAGACTGTATTGATATTTTCACAACTAATAAATACAGAGTGGTAAAAAATAATCGTTAAAAATTATAACGACAAAAACCTTAAAATTCAATTTTTTTAAATGGAAAAAACTCCCATACTTCAAATTTCGTCAAAATCGAATCCACTTTCATAGACAATAAGACAAATTGGCCATTTTTTTTTTTCCTTTTTTTGGTTGGTCTCCCCCAGAGAAAAACATATTTTTGAAATCCCCTATCAGAAGTTTTTATCAATTTTTTCGTCAAATCACAAATTATACCATTTCTTATGGGAAAACTTTTGGGACCAAACCAAACCTTTTCCTTCTTTAAAAATGTGTGTATTTTGGGTTGCCTATAACTGATAATTAGGATATTTTTATAAAATTGTGAAGATATCTTTTATTTAAAGTAAATAATTATTATTATGAAGTATAAGAAATTTTAAACAGAGGTCGCTAACTGACATCGGCTGAGGATGGATAAACATAACCACAAATTTTAATTTATTTTATAAATTTTCTTTAAAATAACAAAGTAAATATGCCTTTAATAGTTATTACTGGCGTCCCCTCTAGTGGTAAAACAACAAGGTCCCGTGAACTTAAACAATTCTTCGAAGAACAAGGTAAAGAAGTCCATATCATCAGTGAATATGACCAAATCGTCAAAGCTGGATTTGAAAAAAACGCGTTTTATGCAGATTCTAACAAAGAAAAACACATTAGAGGGCTCCTCAAAAGTGAAATGCTTAAGCTAGTTTCTCCAACAAATGTTATAATATTGGATGCATTAAATTATATTAAAGGATACCGTTACGAGCTATTCTGCGGCACAAAGGCAAATAAAAGCACTCAGTGCACTGTACATACAGAGATTAACAGAGAACAAGCTTGGAGTTTTAACGAAAATAGAGAAAACGAATCTGAAAAATATACACGAGTGACTTTTGATGCGTTGGTGATGAGGTATGTAACTAATTTATTTATTATGGGTAAAGTTTTGATTATTCTATACTTATAATTACCAACCCTTTTACAAACTGTCCACGGGTGTGGTTTACAAAACACAAATAGATAAAAAATTTAATTTGGGTTGCACTAATTTGTTGTAAAATAGTCCACAATTGAAAACTGTACAAACAATAAACAATTATAAACCAAGAAGAAAGGTTATTATGCACTCCTAGACCAAAAAAACCGAAGCAACAAAATTTTGATCAAATTCAATCTTAAATAATTCTTTGGTTTTGTGACTAATTTTAATTACCTTTTGGTCTAGGTGTAGCTCCTTCCAGCAAGATTTTTATTTAATATGGGGATTGCAAAAAGTTTTGTAGAATTATGTGTTATATAGGGGAGTATTTTGCCCAAATTTTTGAAACACCCTGCCCCATCTTTTCTTTACATTTTCTTTTTTATTACAGTGAGGATTTTAAAATTCCTCCCCCCTTTATCTTTTAAATTAGACAAAATATCGAGATCGGGTAAAATTTGAGTAAAGAGTGTCATTTAAACTACTTTTGGCACAAAAATGATTCCAGTCACGTGGTCAAGTGTCAAGGAGGCACTAACAACTTTTTTTTAATAAAAAGGGGAATTATGTAGCATGTAGTTTTAAAGGCCTTTTGATTCTTTATTCATCGACGTTTTATTTTTTTAAATCGGTCTATTTGTTCTAGAGTTACAAATGTTTAACATTTAGCTCCAATTTGTACATACCGTGCAGTTTTAAAAACTTCTCTCCTCCATTTTTAAACAGGACAAAATATCGAAGTCAGATAAAATTTAGATAGGAGCACTAGCAACTTTTTTTCCCAATGAAAGAGGGTATCATGTAGCACCTCGTTTTAAAGGCCCTTCAATTCTATATTCAATGCCACTGGGTTTTTTAAAATTGACCGAGCCGTTCCAGACTTACAAGTTAATTCCCTTAAAACCGCACTTTTTACACTATTTAAGTCATATTTTAAATGGTTCTAAATCTGTAACGGCTGAACCGTTTTTTAAAAATAAAGTAGCGTTAAGAAGAAAATTAAAGGACCTTTAAAACGAGGTGTCACATGACCCCCTTTCCATTAAAAAAAAAATGTTACTTGTGCCCCCTTAATACTAGGACAGATGACCGGAATCATTTTTATGCCAAAAATACTTTAAGTGATACCCTTTTACTCAAAATTTACTTGACCTCGATATCTTGTCCCATTTAAAAGATAAAGGGGGGAGGACTTGTAATATCCTCACTGTATATATATATATATATATATATATATATATATGTTAAAGCAAAAAGGAAAAATTCCCTACTGTCTCGGTGTATAATACAACGACTGTCGTGGTGGATAGCATGGAAAAGCAAGATGTATTCTTTTAACTGTCTTTAAAGGGAGTAAAATATTTTGTATTATACACCGAGACAGTAGGGAATTTTTCCTTTTTGCTTTAACATACATAGCCACCCCGCTACAATTGATGCTCGTATTTACTGAATGCGATTTCAGTAGGGCATCAACGGCAGGATTTAATATCCTACCGCTGGACAACGAAACTTGTCTAATAAGAAGACGCTGGTTTCCTATGCTATTCACCACGACTCGATACAGCCTCACTGAGGAGTTTCCTGTAAGGCAGGCGAAACCGGTCTGGGGAGAGAGTCGTGGTGGATAGCATAGAAAAGCAGGACGTATTCTTTTAACTGTCTTTAAAGGGAGTAAAATATTTTGTAATATATATATATATATATATATATATATATATATATATATATATATATATATATATATATATATTATTTATTCTAAAAGAAAATAAATATATTTTTTTAAAATAAGACAATGACATTTGTCTTTTGGGTGTCAAGTTATAATTTTACATCTCCCTTAAAATTTTTATTTTTGATAATAAAAATAAATCAAAATATTGGTTTTGTAAACTTCCAAATCAGTAATCAGATTTTTTTATCTCTTAAGATATACAGGGTATTACAAAAAGTAAAATTTATAAAAAGCACTCCGTGTATTATTTCACCAGTAAAAGGATCGTTTAAACACTTTTAAAAAAATGCTACATTACTCATAGCTATTATTAGCTTTAAAAATATGACCATCTTAATCTTAAGTGTCCCCAATATGTTGGCAGTATAGTGTATATTATGACCATCATAATTAAATTGCATTGTTTCCTTTAAAAATTCGTATTTCCTTTTAGAGTAGAGATACTAATATAAATAAAAACGTAAAATGTTAAAAAATGATGGGGTTTTAAAATCCAATACAATGGTAAAAAATTGTAAAGTTGATGGCTTTCGAAAATTTGGGCAAAATGCAACATTTAGCTCTCCCCTGTATAACAACTAATCCTATAAAACTTTTTGCAATTCCCATAATAAATAATAATCTTGATAAAAGGAGCTACAGCTGGACCAAAAAATCATTAAAATCTGTCAAAAAACCAAAAATTTGTTTAAGATTGAATTTAAATGAAATTTTGTTTGTTTTTTTTTTTTTTTTTTGTACAGGAGTGTATATTCACTTAGTTTTTCTAATTTTAGGTACGAGGATCCAGATAAAAAAAATAGATGGGACAGTCCACTTTTTACAATTTATCCAGACTCAACAATAGATATGTTAGAAATTTATTCTAGTTTATTCAAAACAGCTCGTCCAAAACCTAATCAGTCCACTCAAAATCCTCCATTAAGTTCTACCAATTTTTGTATGACTTGGACCGGATAACAAAAAATATAACAGATGAATTAATAAAGGCAAAAAATAGTAACAATAGCGGAGAGGTCAAAGTATCAGGATGTGAAGATATCAGTATCGATCTTACTGATGTTACTATCCAACAACTGATGTTATTGAGGAGGCAGTATATTACATACTCAAAGATGCATACACCAGATGTAGAGAAGATACCAGATCTTTTTGTACAGTATTTAAGGACTAGTTTGAAATAAAATTAGGTATTTTTATATATTTTTTTTTTTTTTTTATGTACCAATACGTTGCTTGTAACTGAACCATGTGAAATTTTCAAAATATTTGGTGCACTCATATGAAAAATTCTTTTAATAACTAAACAAAAATTCTTTTAATAACTAAACAAAAGACATGTAATTTGCTATAAATTAAAAAATATAATGTGTCTAGAAAGTTGCGGCAACTCCAATTTTGACGAAATTTGGTATACAAGGGTTTTTTGAGGTGCTGATCAAGAATCTGATAGATTTTTTTCGGAAACGGTTCGTTTCGAGATATCCATCATCATAGTTGAAAATCAAACTACCTTTATTTTCACTTTATTTCCCCTTTCTTTTGCACACAATTCTTGATTCTTAATTAAAGTGGCACACAATATTTGATTTTCACCTTTTAAAACCCCATTTTTCTACGTATTTTACTCTTTTTTTGCAATAAATTGCATAGCTTCACTTTTAATCGCAGTAGGTTAGGGTGGAGCTTTTTAAAGGGAACTTTCGTAATTTATTTGATAAAACAAAATACATACAAAAACAGGGTTTAAAAAGGTAAAATCAAATGCTGTGGGCTATTTTAGCTTTAAATCAAAAATTGTGTAAAAAGAAGGAGGAATATAGTGAAAATAAAGCTAGTGCTAATTTTAAATTTGATGATGGGAATTTTGAGAATGATACATTTCCAAAAAAATTATTTTAGATTCGTGGTTAGCACCCCAAAACCCCAGTATAAGAAATTTCGTCGAAATCGGGTTGCCGCTTTCTAGACAGTTCCGGAAAATAAAAATTGATAAAAAAATGACGATTGCAATATAAAATTTTGTGAGAATAACATCAATTTTAGGCGAAGAATCAATTCTAAAACGGTATTAACGAATCGGTTATGTTGACATTTAAACAATGTATTATACGTCAAAGTTGTCACCAATTATTATCGCGGTTATAATTGTTTGAACGCCTAAAGTTGATGTAATACTTATCATGAGTAGGTATATACAGGGAGTCCCAACTCTATAATATAATGAAAAAATTTCGTGCCTGTACAAGATAATAACAACCAACCTAAAATAAAGGTTTACTTGGATGCACTTCTTTATTCACAGTACCAGCTAATATACAAGGTGTCTCAAATCAAAATTTTCATTGTCAAGTAGGTTCTCTTAAATGAAACACCCTGTATATTTTAACAAATTTTGACTCTACATCCAAAATGTACATACAGTATGTCGTAGGATAGATGTTACAAGAGGATAAATGGACAAAAAAATTGTAATCTTTAAACACCCTTTTAGAAAAACTGGTCGCATGATCCAAAACTAATAAATACGAAATTTTACTTCGATTGGTAATATACAGGGCGAGTTATAACTAAAAATATAAAAAATGACCAGTACCATTTTTTTTTAAATAGGACAAAATTGTATAAGGAAATGTAGAGAATTATATTTTATGTTTAAATTTAAAGTAAAAAAATATATATTTGTCAAATTTTTACATTATGCATTAACAGTTTTTGAAGTACTTGGCTTAAGACAGCGAATTAAAAAGAAAATATTTAAAATTATCAAATTTTCTTTTAAATTTTTACCCTTTTGCCCATTATTTAAGTTATAATGCGTTAGGTAAAAATTGACAACTACGTTTTTTTACTCTCATGCTTTAACTTTAAATTTTGACATATTTTTTTACAACTTTAACTTATTAAATTTTGTTCTATTTTAAAAGATAAAAGTAGTTAGCTCCTGGAATTATTTTATATTTTTAGTTATAACTCGCCCTGTATAATACCATGTTATTGTGTGGTATATATTTTTAATTTAGAAGGTAATAGAGTCAAAATTTGTTATAATAGACAGGGTGTAACATTAAAAAAATTACTTGACAATGAAAATTTTGTTTTTGAGATACCTGTACATTAACTAGTAGGGTCAATAAGAAAAGTGCACCTAACAAAAACAGATACAAGAAACAAAAAAAAATTTTTTTGTATCTTGTATCTGTAACTGTGTGTCCTATTTTTGATGGTTTTACATTTACATTTTTTATTTCAAATTTTACTCTCAGCATTTTCTATAATTTCAGCTTTTCTTATAGAAGGCCATGACAAAAATAACAAAACAATATTTTTCAATACCATTTTTGTTTTTGTTTTTTTTTTTTTGGTTTACTAGTTAGTAGCCCAACTTAATATTTTATTAAACATCAACTTTTATATTTTTAAGTTATTTAAATTAACTTAATTAGGTGTACAGGGTTTTCATTTATTTTGCCACCCTCTTTTAATTGTAACTAAGAAAGATATAAAAAAGTCCTGTATAAAATTTTATACTTTTTTATCTATTATCTTTTAAGCATAAAAAGGAACAAATAAACATCAAAAACTTAAGAAAAATGAAGAGGTTAACTTTTTTAATGGGACAGCCTGTATATTATGTCATCATTAAAAAGATCTTTTAAAAATCTTTACAAAAATACCACATCTTATATATCTATCTTTAATAGTTTCGAAAATATGGCCATTTAAGGTGGGTATAATTTCCACTACATCTACAGTCTCGGCTTAGTGCAGTAGGTAGTTATAATGGAAATTATATCAACTTTTTAAGTGGTCATATTTTAAAAACCATTCAAGATAGATATATTAAATATAGTATTGTTGTAAAGATTTTAAAAAACTTTTAATGGTGACATAAATTACAGGGTGTCCCATTTAAAAAAGTTTACCTCTTCATTTTTCTTGTGTTTTTGATGATTATTTGTTTCTTTTTTATGTTTAAAAGATAATAGGTGAAAAAGTATGAATCTTTATACAGGATGTTTTTTTCTTTCCTTCTTGGTTATAGTCAAAAGTGGGTGGCAAAATATAAATGAAAACTCTGTACATACAGTGCGGTTTTTAAAAGTTCTCTCTTTCTTTCGTAACTTTGAATGGGACAAGATATCGAAGTCGGATAAAATTTGGGTAAAGGGTGTCATGAAGTACCTCGTTTTAAAGGCCCTCTAATTCTCTACTTAACGCCACTTTGCTTTTTAAAATCGGTCCAGCCGTTCCAGACTTACAAGCCAATGCCATTAAACTGCATTGTTTTTACACTATTTAAATCAAACTTCCAACGGTTCTAAGTTTGGAACGGCTGGTCCGATTTTCAAAGTAGAGAATCAAGGGACCTTTGAAACGAGGTGCTACATGATTAGGGGTGGCAACAATATATCGATATTTGTGGTAAATGAGACAAAATTTAAAACCTACTTTTTACTTAAATTTTAAAACTATCAAAAATGTTGTAGAGTAAAATTAAAAAAATATATATCAAGGTAAATTTTACTATCATGCCGTAATTATTTACCCACTACCTGTTAAAAAATATATATCTAATATTAGATAATTTATCGATATTTTTCTTTCTCAAATATCGATATATATGTTTTAACTTTAAATTTTGACATAAAATTAATTTTTTTACAACATTAACTTATTCAATTTTGTTCTATTTTAAAAGTAGAGAAATATAAAAATACTTAATATACTGCCGGTACAGTTTAAAAATAAAAAATTTAAAAATATTAAAAAAATTGGATTTGTGGATAAAAAGTAACACGCAAAGAATCAAACAAATTATTGAATTTTTATAGTGTATTGACAGAACAGTTATAGTCATCGTAGTCATACCACCTTATAATATATATTGTTATTTTAATAAAATGTTAAAGATTATATATAGCTTATGCTGATGCCTAATGTGCACACACAGACCTATGTCCATTGTGCACATTGTTACTTATAGTTTTTCTTTTAAATTTATATTGTAATTAATTATTGATATTGTAATTGTAATAAATAAATAAATAAATAAATAAATTGCTCTTCGATATATCAGATAATCGATATTAGCCAAAACGATATTTATCAATATCGATATATCGAAGTTGTTAGTGCCCTCTTGGTACTAGGTCACATGAAAGAAATTATTTTTATGCTAAAAAGTAGTTTAAGTGACACCCTTACCCAAATTTTACCCGATTTCGATATCTTGTCCCATTTAAAAAACAAAGGGGGAGGACTTTAATATCCTCACTGTATGCAAACTCATTGATTTAACAAGAAAAAGTTTTTCTTTAATTTTCTATGCAAAACGAGCGTTTCTGTAACTTTTCGCTGTTTTGACAATTCTTAGGCTTCCTTTAGAAATTATATTTCATGTACAAATTTAAAGTTTCATCGTTACTGCCTAAGAAAATAAAAAAAAATATATATTTTTTTTTGTAGATGAACGAGTTTCCATATTTTAAAGTTATTTTTAATTCTAAACATTTTTTATTTATAATAAGTACAGTCAAACTTCGATAACTCGAACCGAGACTTGACAAAAAAATAATTCGACTTATCAAGACTTCGAGTTATCAAATAAAACACATAATAATATTATGGATATGGATATGATAATACACAATACATATGTATATGTACTTATAGATCAAAAATGTATAACAAAAATATATGTAAAGTTTTTTACAAAAGTACTAAAAATACACGTTTCATATTTTTTTTTATAAAAATACATATACATATGTATTAGAAATGTATGCATGTATTTTTTATTATTCCGGTTTTTTAAAATAGTCAGTTATTTGTGATTGACGTGACGATTTTTTATTTTGGTTTTAAAAAATACTTCGATGTTAATTAAACTATTGTTTAACGAATCGGTTGTATTTTCATTGCTTTTTAGGTACGAACGCAAAATACTTAATGAATTTGTGACCATCTCATTTGAAGGCGGTTGTTGTACCTCATCCTCTAAATCACCATCATTCATATCATTTTCGCTGTCTTCTTCATTACTAAGCTGCAAAGATTCTGTTTCTGATCCACATAACTGTATGATATCATCATCTGTAGGAAATTCTGAAGTAATAATGTCATCATCCACGTGCAAGAAGTCGTTAAAAGTAACATCTTGTATGGTTTTAAAATTTGTCCAGGCTTCGTATTCTATTTCAAATTGTGTTTCTTCTTCATTATTTTCTCTCAAACGTTCTCTTGAAAAAAATAAAGGAATTTCATCTTCTTCTTCCCATTCGGAGAACATACCAAAACCTGCTTTTTAAAACAATTTGAAATGGTTTCCGGTTTAACATCAATATGTCATGCATTGGTTATCTCATCAACGCAGTCCATTTATGAAATGTCAACTTTCTTGTTTTCTTCTAAACATTTAAGAGTTTTTTCAAAATTCTACGGCGATAATGGCATTTTAAATTTTGTATAACACCCTGATCTAGTGGTTGTAACTTTGATGTCATATTTGGGGGGCAAGTTTGATAAATTTTAACTGTTTTTCGATTTCTTTAGGATGGGCCGGGCAGTTGTCAACAAACAAAAGAATTTTTTCTTTTATTTATTCCAAATTGCTTATCTAGTTTTAACAGCCATTCTGCAAAAAGTGCACCAGTCATCCATGCCTTTAAATTTGCCTTATAGTCTAAAGGCAACCATTTAATACGTCGAAAACAACGAGGTACTTTACTTTTGCCTATCAAAAGCAATTTTAATTTTTCTGATCCATCCATGTTTGCACCGACCATTAATGTAACTCTTTGTTTGCTATGCTTTCCTCCATGGGACTTCTGATCTTTGAAAGTTAAAGTGTTATCTGGAAGACATTTAAAGAATAGACCTGTTTCATCTGCATTAAATACATTACATGGTTCATATTCTTTTAACAAGTTAGGTAAAACATCACGCTGCCATTTAATGCAATCCTCGTCACTAACATCATTGCTTTCTCCGCAAGCCTTTTTATGACCAACGCCACACCTTAAAATAAAAAGCAAAACTTAAATCGCACTGAAAAATAAATAAGTTATGTACACATACCTTCGCTTCCAATTATCTAACCATCCCGTGCTTGCCTTAAAATTTGGTTCTCCTAGTTTTTGGCCAAATTCAAACGCTTTTTCTTTAATTAATCCGCCTGATACAGATAAGTTTTGTCTTCTTGCTGACTTAAACCATTCCAAAACGTCTTTGTCCACATTTGGATACGACGGTTTTTTAAGCCTCTTTGAACTACCACTTGCACCACCACTTTCTAAAGCTGATGTAATTGCTTCTTTATTTTTAAAATAGTAGAAACAGTATTCGCAGGAACACCATACTTTATAGCCACATCTTTTTTCGTGCACCACTTTCCACTTCTTTTATTAATTTATATGTTTCGTCAATTGATAACGTCTTTAAAGTACGTTTTAGTGACATCTTGTTAACAATAAAAAACCACAGTATAGTTGTGAAACCTCTCAACGCAGAAACGGAACTGCATCCGACACTCAACAAGCCCATATAAACATCCGTATTTAGGGGATTCCCTGAAAAATTCGACTTATCGAGGGCGTTGCCAAATATTTAATTCGAGTTATTAAGATAGTCGAGTTATAGAAGTTCGAGTTATCAAGTAAAAATTACACATAATATTTACTACTGGCGCTGTTGCCAACCAATTTAATTTAAAGTTAAAAAAGTTCGACTTATAGAAGTTCGACTGTATTTTTAATATTGTCAAAATAACAGTATTTTCCTCTTGAACAAAATTCATCTTTTTAGATATCTCGTATGCCACTGAAAAAAATGAATATCCAATGATTGCATTTTTAGTTTTAGACCGTGCAGAACTTCTAAAAAGATTTTTTTTTCGTATAATGAGTAATAAAAAGTTTCTCATATGTAGACAACTTTGGCGGACACGCTGTCTTTGTATGCGCCAATCTCTTTTTTTTCATGCGGGGACGTTTCCTAAACTGTTGATGAGGGAGTCATCTAATAGGTAAAATTACTAATTATTATTGTTACAGACTTTCAAAAATGTGTTTATGTTAGAGGCTTTTAGAGAGTTAGGGTCATTTAATTTAGTTTGTTAATTTATTTAAATAATTTACCTTAATTTTTCCAAGTTTTTTTATCACTTTCGAAGGTTTCCGAAACCGCCCGAAATATCCATTGAGAACTTTTATGCCTTCCTGTAACATGGAATCTTCGCGATATTTTTTCAAAATTCTAGATCATTTTTCACTCTTCCATATTACTATAAAAGGGCGACAGAAATGTGTGATAATTCGCTCGATTTTTCTGCCCCCTTGAATGTCCGGCCCGCGTGCAGTGCACATCTTGCATGCCCGCTTGCGGCGGGCCTGCGAACTATAGCAACCGCTTTCTAGATATGTAGGCTTTGAAATATTTTAAAAATTTGTGGTTATAAGGTATCCAATTAGAGTAGAAAAAGAACATTTTTAAATTGGAAATTTGTTGCTCTTTAAAAAGAAAAAAATCACTCAAAAGTTTTAAGCAATTAAATCGGCAGGCTTGTCTTCGCGGCCGCCTTTGCTAACTTTCTTTTATGATATACCGCTTGATTAGATTAAGATTAAATAACTTGAAGATGGATTGTAATTCTCTAACACTACAACCTGCTCAGGTTTATTGTGTATCCTCCGTCCGTATGTTAGAGCACACTATCCACGTCGGTCTTTCTAATCAGACTCCACAACCTTGAAACTGGCTCCTTGGTAAATGTTGCTGCTTTAGGTTTTTCCTCACCGAGCCTTGCAAACCGCAGACGACAAAGGCCTTCACAGTAGCACCATATGTGTTTAGCGGTTTCCTCTTCTTCTTGGCAGAACCTGCATAGGTTTTCTTCCGCGAGGCCTATTGTTTCCAGGTGTTTATTCAGTCTGCAATGACCTGTTAGTTGGCCCACTATAATTCTTACTGCCTTCGGGTTGTAATACAGAAGGTCTTTCGTAAATTCCGGTGAGTATGCCTTTATGAATTTTTGTTGTTGGCACAGGATTTAAAAAATCCTTAGAAAATACAGGAACTTAAAATAAAATCTGGTAATTCCCGTTTTATATGTGTGGTACAGGTCAGAAATAGCGTTATTTGACAAGAATTTAAGCCGATTCCTACCGGAAGGTTTTAACCCGGTTTTATGCCCCGGGTGAAAAGGTGCTAACTTTTAATGTTTACTTATGGTTTACCCATCACTCGTATCATTTAATTTCACTAAAACCATTTTTCCGATCCGTACCGTCCGTCCGATGCCGACGTATGTGCGCGTACCTTAATCCACTAGTCTTGAGATCCCTCATGATCCATGATCTTATAGATGACCTTACTTGGCATGACGGAATACCACAGTAGGGCTCGGGCCCTACCATTGCCCTGCCAACACCCTCCTTTGTCAGTTTATCGGCTTCCTCATTGCCCTGGTAACCCTCATGGCCTCGTACCCAGGCAATTGTTAGCTTGTTGGACGCACCCACCTCTTCCAGGGCGGTTACGCAGTCCTGCACCAGCTTAGAGCTGATCTTGCATAAACTGACCACCCTGATGGCTGCCTGGCTGTCCGAATAAATTACTATGGTTTTATCCATGTAACTTCTTCTGGTGCTTTCCCTAGCACATTGTTCTATGGCTACAATTTCCGCCTAGAACACCTAGTAGGGTGTTGTCCGAGACCGATATTTATTTCCGTCCGCTTGATGCAGGTGTCTATCTCGCGCGGCGCTGTAAAGGATAGCGGTGCCTTTTTTGTAAAATAGTCCGATTACAGGCGGCCTTTTTTCATGTTTTTTTATTATTTTTAAAGGCTAATTTGCAATTTTAAAGTGTTCTCACCATAAATGTTAGACCATCTACTGCATAATTGTGGTTCGTAAGCCAGACACAGATTTTCGTGACCAATTTCCTCTTAGTCCATAACTCGTAAAATGCGAGCAAGATGGTTTTACATAAAATTGTTCTGAGCGTCAGCTGCGGCGACGATGGTGGAATTGTACAAGGTGCTCCAAAAAGATCCATATTAAACTTGTGTTTTTAAAATGAAACACCCGTATATTAGTTCAATTTGGATTGTAGAAATAATAACAACGTAAATTTTATCAGCGATACATATACGAAAATGTAAGGTTTTTAAGATATTTAGGATGTTTGAAAAATTCTTGACAAAAATAAAATTTTAATATATCCTACCTTACTTAGGCTTGACTTTCTATATTATATTAGATTGCTAGAATAATAACTGTACCATCACCTACATTTAATTTTTTCCTAAAATTATACAGGGTGTCCAGAAACTAATATAATATTAAATATTAGAGTTTTGGACACCCTGTATAATTTTCAGTAAAAAAATTAAATGTAGGTGATTGTACACTTATTTTCTGAGCAATCTTACATAATATATAAAGTCAACCGTAAGTAAGGTGGGATATATTAAAATTTTGTTTTTGTCATGATTTTCAAAAATACAAAATACCTTAAAAACCTTTTAGTTTCTGGTATAGGGTTCGCTGATAAAACTTATTTTTATTCCTACAATCCAAAAATAAACGAATATACAGGATGTTCCATTAAAAAACACAAGTTTAATATGGATCTTTTTTGGAGCACCCTGTACAATTCCATCATCGGAGGCGCAGCTGACCCTCACAACGATTTATGTACAACCCTCTTGAAGCGTTTTACGAGTTATGAACTGAGAGGAAATAACTGATAAAATTTTGCACTGGGCTCATGGTCTATTGGGGGTTTCGTAGAAAAAAAAACACGTTAATATTTTTCAGAAATTTTCCTGTAAACATATCTTGAGATTCTTATAGAAAACAATTTTGAAATTTTATGTAAATAAGCACATATGTATCTCAATATAATGGGCGGCTAAAATTTAGGCAGTTTCGTAAAAACCCTATAGTTCAACGCCCGTGTTTTAAAAACAAGTTATTTTTGTTGATTTACTAATATACTTGTAAACATGTTATGTTGTTTTTCCCCAGAAACCTCTATTAAACGATGACTTTCTCGAACAGTCTATTAATTGTTCGTTATCGATATCTACCCTTAATTTCAATACTAAAAAGGATAGATAAACTAAAAAATGGATCGTTTGTCAACGTAACTTTTAACCTTTATTTTAGCCCACCCTTATTAAACAATTGTCAATATATCAATGCAGTCCACCTAAACACATTTCAATGAAGAACCCAAGGTGAGCCAAGTACAATTCTTAAATTATATTTGGCTGTGGGCTTTCCGCAAAAAGAATGGAGATCTAAATAAGTGCAAAGTTCTGTACAAAATCCAAATATGTATATTTAACAGTAGGTTAGATTTGACTTGGCCAGTTTTCATTTCATCAGTTATTTTATAGATATTCACAGTACTTACTGTCTCAGTACTTAGGTTTTCAGCATGGGCGCCGGGGCAAGGGGGTACGTGCACGCCCCTGACCGATTAATGAAATACCCCGCGCGACTTAATTTTTTTTTTATCTTTGGACAATCCACGAAGGCATAAAGCCTAAATACTAACGTAGGTAGTGGTGTTTAACGAGGTAAGAGGGAGTTTGTTGACACGGGACTTAAATACTTGAAGATTTCGGAGGGAAGGAAAGACCTCCGCGGGCAGCAGGTTCCACATACTGGAAACTCTAGGGATAAAAGAACGAACACTGTGGGAAATTCGGGGTCTGTCCAGTTGTACCGTATAAGGATGCATACGCGTGGCACCACGAGTTTCTCTGCTGAAAACCGTGAGTGGAGGAATTATACTGGACAATTCCTCAGAGCAGAAGCCATGGAAGTATCTATAAAAACAATAAATCTCCCACAGCCCAACGATGGGCAAGAGAGGGAAGCCTCTCTGTAAGTAAAGGATCATTAATGAGACGAATAGCTCTTCTTTGAATGAAATCAAGAATGCCGAGGGTTGTGGGGGCGCCATGCCCCAGATATGAGAACAATATTCCAAGGGAGGTCGGATTTGGGGACACATATAAGGTGTATAAATGAGAAGGGGTAAAAATACTTTTGGCTCGAAAGAGAAATACAAGCTTTTTTGAAGCTGCCGTGGCTATAGATACAATGTGTTTGTGTCAGTTAAGGTTACTTTTAAATGTGACGTCCACAAGATTGAAGGTGTCTTTGCTCTGTAAAACTTGGCCGCTCATACGTAGAGGATGAGTATTTGATGACTCTTTTCGCGACAAGGAACATGATTGTGTTTTGGATGCATTAAAATGGACGAGATTTTTGGCTCCACAATTAAATATTAAATTAATTTTTTCCAAATCTGGTTTAGTGGTGGGTTTAGGAACCTAAACAACCTTCAACAGAATTTGTACGAAAAAGTACGTTTTGTAAGGTAAAGATCTTCTTTTTTTGCTCTTCAAAGGTTTTACGTTCATCTGAAAGAGACTAAGGTATTCTTTTAAAATGTGAGAATACAGGGTTATTTTTAAGTTGGTACTTCTTTGATCACTGTATAAAATGCAAGAAAACAAGACTATTATGTCCGACAATGCTCTCTTTCGAGATACAGGGTGTTAAAGTTTTAAGAAAAATGACTTTTTATCGTAACTTTCCTGCCGCTCCAGATATTTTGACAAAACTTGGTACACTTCTTTGACCATAACATTACATTTTTGTTGTAAAAGTTAAAAAAAATACCAGTGGCGTTCGAAAAAGAATTTGTAATGATTTTTTTTTAAGAGATAGAATAGTACTCCACTGCTTTTTCTTCAATATCAATTTTGAAATACTCATTTATTTCGGGGTTATGATGGTATTTTGATATTTTTCCGTACGACGAGCGGTTTTCATTTAAAAAATTAAAAGCAATTTTGATGCATGGCGAAGTTGCTAAAATCTGATTTTATTTCTAAGTTAGGTTTTTAATTGTGTAATAGTTTCTAGAGCAACAACTTTTTAATGACATTAAAATTGTAGTAATGTAAGTATTTAACCTTACTTTAATACAAAAGGACAAAAACGAATTTTACATACAACAACAAAGCAAATTTTAGCAATTTGGCCATGCATCAAAATGGCTTTTATTTTTTAAGCGAAAGCCTTTAATTAACCTCAAAAATAAATAAGTATTTTAAAAATAATATTAATTGGAAGAAAAAGCAGTGGCGTACTATTTTTTCTTCAACAAATTCGCAATCGTCACTGGTGAATATTTTTCAAAACTTTTACAGCAAAAAAATAATGTATACAGCGTGTCTTCGGAAGTTCTTAACAAATGGCAAACTTTTTATTATTAATTTTACAAAAAAAAGTTGTCTGTTCATAATAAGTCCTGCTTGATGAGAAAATACATTTCCACAAAAATATTTGAAGGTTGGATGTACAGGGTGGCTTAAAAATGACTTGTTTTCAAATTAAAATACAGGTTATTTCCTAAGTACGGTACCAAAGTTTAAAGGGTGATTTCTTATGTCATTTTATAAAGAAAAGTTCCTATAAACATATGTCCGGAGTTGCTTCGTTTCTGAGATACAGGGGTTAAATATTTTTTAAAGGTCTGTTTGTTTTTAAATATCTTAAATACGAAGCCAGATACAAAAAAATATGTACTACACCAAAAAGTTGTATTTTTAGTTGCTTTAAAGGAAAAAAATATAAAAACTGCATAAAAAGCCAGTGGCGTACATTTTTCTCTCAATAATATTGGCTGTTGTGCCCACGGTGCGCCACTGGCATTTTATGCAGTTTTTATATTTTTTCCTTTAAAGCAACTAAAAATACAACTTTTTGGTGTGATACATTTTTTGTATCTGGCTTCGTATTTAAGATATTTAAAAACAAACAGACCTTGAAAAAATATTTAACGCCTTGTATCTCAGAAACGAAGCAACTCCGGACATATGTTTATAGGAACTTTCTTTATAAAATGACATAAGAAATCACCCTTTAAAGTTTGGTACCGTAGTTAGGAAATAAGCTTTATTTTAATTTGGAAACAAGTCATTTTTAAGCCACCCTGTACATCCAACCTTCAAATATTTTTGTGGAAATGTATTTTCTCATCAAGCAGGACTTTTTATGAAGAGACACTTTTTTCGTAATATTAATAATAAAAAGTTTGTTTCCATTTGTTAAGAACTTCCGAAGACACGCTGTATAATGGTCAAAAGGAATGTACCAAATTTTGTGTAAATATGTGGAGTGGTAGAAAAGTTTTGATTTAAATAAAAAAGCATTTTCTCTTAAGACATTAACACCCTGTATCTCGGAAAAAAGCATTGTCGGGCATAATTTAATTTGAAAAATTTAAACTAAAACTAAATGAACCTGCATATTAAGATACAGATTCTTACATAATACACATAATTACATTTTTTTCCTTTAATTTTTTGCTTTTTGCGCACCCTGAAAGTCATCCTGTCGGCGCCCATGGTCTTCAGGTACAAAACAGCTGTTAAAGTGGGATCCCATCTTTTTGTCCTTCTGCAGCCCGCCTTTTTCTTTTTGGGGGCCGCTTCTCACCGGAGCGGAGGCCGGGGCGGTACCCTTCAGGTGCACTTAGTTTATACAGGGTGGCTTGTTTTAACTGGAATGTACTGCATTTTATTTTTATTATTGTTGCAACAACTTATCAATCGTATTGCCACCTTCGATACATTTTTCTTTATCAGGATTTTTTTATTTGTTGGTTCGTGCTAAAATCAAAATACTCTGCGGTTCTTTGTGTCTTTATTCTTTTAAATAATCGCATCATAATCTATTATTGTTCGATTCTTCTTTGAATATGTCCTGTTATCTAATAATCCAATCTAAGTTCTCGAAACACTTTTTTGATTTAATTTTATACAAATTACAATAAGTCGATCTAACATCTCATTTAATCATAAGAAAGGCTACTTCTCAGAAGCCATTAATTTATCGTTTTGATACACGAAATCGATTGTTAAAAAAAAATAAATAAAATAAAAATTGACATAAACAATTTTAAACTAAACATCTCAATATTACAATCGGAACATTTTATTGATTTTTTTATCAAAATTTATACGTAGTGTTTCAGAATAAGTTGTGAATTCTTATGTGAATTACAAAAAAAAGTTCAAATAAACTTGTGTCCTGAACGTCAAGGTGGTAAAATTTTAAAAAATATATTTCGATTTTTGTACCTGTCTAACCAATGTAAATATTTTAATAAAATTTGGTTTATAGCCACTATGCATTTCTGAGGCACAAATTTTACTCATTCTCCCAGTGGCGTTCTAGGCACCCAGAGCGCCTAGCTCTTTACCTTTATAGTAGCTACATTTTTTTAATAGCCTTATCATTTCATGAATATATAGTTGATAAATTTGCTGCATTAAAAGATAGGAAGAAGTTGATTTGGTGTATAAAATTTAGGTAAGTTTAGATAGTTAAGACTTTTTACTTAAACTCTTTGATAGTTGCACTCAATTTTGTTTAAAATGGTGAATGCCTTTTTTGGAGGGGGGATCGCTTTTTCAGATATAAGAACAATATTCTAAAAGAGGGTCGCGTTTGGGACACATAGAGTGTATGAATGAAAGAAAAAATACTATGCAAATGAGCACTTAAGAACGGTCAGAATGAGTACTGCCCCGACACGTTGTGTACAATATAGATTAATAAAGAACAATGGAAGTCAAAATTCTTATTTTACCAACCTGAATCATCTAGGCCTTGACCGCATTCAGAAAAAGTCATTGATGTGAAAAAGAAACAAAGTTGGTGCCAGTAAGAACTGAGAAAATTAAAATAGGTCTATAGATGGAAGAATTTTGGACTTGTAGATCTTCCTTGATCGGTTGAACATCAGCTTTTCAGCTCTTCAGGAATGTACCTCTTTGTCCTAAGAATTTGAAAGACTATTAATATTGGGTACAAGTTCTGAAGCATTTTTTTAAAACGACTGTTGGTACGCCATTCAACATCCAGCCCAGACGATTTCTTGGTGTTAAGAGAGAAAGGATACGGTTTATGCGTTTTATCTTAAAAATTACGTTATATCGGACATTTTATGAGGAAGTGGGGCAATAGCTGAAGAAAGAGTAACGGGAGGATCAGGGGTTAAATTGGCAGCAAATTATTTAGCAAATAGTTCGCCCTTTCATTAATATTTAGAAAAAATTCATCATTCAGACTTAGTAGTGGAAAAATTCTACTTTTTGTTTTGGCTAAGAACCAAGATTTGCTGCCACTTGAGTAAGAAAAAACTTTTTATGCCATTAGCAAAGGAGTCTGGCGCCAATTTAAAGATAACTGCCCTTTCGAAAAAACCAATACAATCCTATAGACTGATAGAAACCAAACCATTAAAACCTGCGACAAATGCACAACATAAAACGCGGTTTCTATTGTGCTTCTGTCGCAGATTCTAATGGTTTCTATCGGTTCTATGGGATTGTATTGTATTTTTCGACAAGGTGGGGGGAAGACTCTAAAATCCTTACTGTATAATATTTACTGTTTAGAAAAAAATAATGTGTATTAGTTTTCTAGGGTAGGACGTTGAATTTTTTTTTTTAATTAATACTAAAATTTTTGTGTTTTTATCAATCTGTGCTATATAGTTAGGGATCGCTGGACTATTTTTCCAAATCTTTACTAACAAGCAAATTTTTCGTGAGTAGCTTTATTTTGACGAGACGACAAACTTTTTTCCTTACAACAATTTTCGTTGGTGGTAGCTTACAGGGGTAGCAGGAATTAAATCTGTTGATTTGTTAAATATCAAAAAACCTGGATGACGTACCTCGCAATTTGTAGGACATTGTGGGCGTTAAATTATATAAATATTATTTAATCAACAGAAAAAAATTAGCTGGTTTGTTTTTATTTTTTACGATATCGTTAATCATGGATGTTGGTGGTGGGGGACTCTGATGAAACCTTACATTTTGTAGGACAAATATTTTTTCGGTTTACTTAGATGATTATCTTGAAAATTAATAGAGAAAATCCCTATTTGTAATACATTTTTAATATTTGTCAAATCAACACGTTTAATTCCTGCTACCCCTGTAAGCTACCATCAACGACAGTTGTAAGGAAAATAGTTGGGCGTCTCGTCAAAATGAAGCTACTCACGAAAAATTAGCTTGTTAGTAATATCTTGGAAATATGCTCCATGGATCCCTGACTAATACTGTTTATATGAAAAGTTACACAAACTATGTATTTAAAATAATACATTTAAAACATCGAAAGGAAACGTTTAACACCCAGTATATGTTATTATCAAAATCGGTAAACAGAATTTAAGACTGGTAATTCCTTCTTTTTACGAATAAAATTGAAGAGTGGGGAAAAAGATCTTCATTTTAACATAACCGCGACTTTGGTCATCGTTTATTTCAAGAGCATCATTTGGTGATTAACAAGTGTTTGAAAACCGGTTTACGACAATTGTAATTACTTTTTTAAATTGCGATGATTTCAGGAAATGTATTTGTGTTTATTGTGGTGTTAGGTGTTGCTTTAGCCTATGGTAAGGAAAACTGTGTAAATATATACGGGGCTTCTCGAAAAACCTTAAGAGTAGTGAGAATTTTTTTTTATATAATTTTAAGTGAATTATAAAAAGCGTAGATTTTATCCTTAACAATCACACTGAATAAAAATAATATTTCCAAACTAGTTTGACAGCAAGTAAGTCACACGTTTTATGAACTTTAAACTAAACTTGGAAAAAGGTATTTTATTTCGAAAACAAATAAAGCCATAATAAGTTGGTAATTTGCATATAAATAAGAATTCTTAGTTTTGGAAATACCAATTTGTATAATATCAGGTTTTAATTGTGTGTGTATAAAAACAGTTAGTTTATTAATTATTAAAAAATTCGCGTCCCTAACGCGAAAAATATCGGTGTACAATTATCAGCAAATTATGTGTAGATAATGCTCTGAGGACTAAACTTAAACTCTTGTTTATCGATAAAAACCCAAATATGTTGTAAGTCTACTGTTTCTACATGGAATCGTTCTCCGAGAAAATTCTAACTATAAAATTTTATAATGCTAGTTTTACACTTATTAAACTTCTTGTCAAATAAGTTTGATTAAATATACAGGGTGATTCAAAAATCGATTACGAAACTTAAGGGGGTGATTCTACTTAACAAAATAAGAGTAGAGCTTTATATAATTTTTTTTCAAAATGTCATTCGTGTTTTCGAGTTACAAGCCGTCAAAGTTCAATTTTTATTTTGGTTTTCTCGCCATATTGCATTTATTTTTTAACCAATCCAGTTGATATTTGGCACACAAATCGAGCTTTGCAGATTCTCAAATTCTTGGGACAAAAGTACTTTTTTAAATACCGGCAGAGGGCACTTTACCTAAAACTTAATTATTTACAGACATTTTGAAAAAAATTATATGAAGCTCTCACCCTTATTTTGTCAAGTAGAATCACCCCCTTAAGTTTCGTGATTATTTTTAAATCACCCTGTATAATACAATAAGTTTAAAGACGGGAAGTGTAAAATAGGAAATTATTTGACAAAATTCTTTAAAGCAAATATTAGGGTAAAAACCAATCACGATAAAATTCAGGTTAAGTAGTGGCCCTAGTTGCCAACTGTTAATTTTTAATTTATTGGGTTGTTAGTTTTATGTTTTGCATCAAATATTTGACGATTAATAATACGTGTTCTAATCCTTTAAACAAATTTGACAAAGAGACTTTAAATTTCTTTAATATCCAATTTTCTGATTTAAATTATTAAATTTATTCAAGGTAACCTTGGTCCAACTTATTTGACAACAAGCTTTATAAGTGTAAAACTAGCTTAATGATTATATTAATAATTAAATTATTTTATAAATTTTGGTAGAAATCTAATTTTTATGAAAAACTACTATTTTATAGAAAGAAAGACTATACGCAGGGTCTCGAGTTATCTGTAAAAAGACAGATTTGCGAAAATCGCCTAAACACATCAAGATATTAATTAAGAGGGCCCTTCAACCCTTTCACTACCAGAGCTACCACCCCGAAATTCCTAAATGAGAAGGTGGGTTGAGTGATTAAAGTTCTGACAAGTACTTTACAACCCTAAAATATAAAAGTAAATATCTTAACCTACTACAAAATGGCGGTACTTTAAAAATTATCCCAATACCTAATTTGGGACGGTCATATTTCCGAAACTAATAAAGTAAGATGTATATACTTAATGTGGTATTTTTTTAAAGATCGTTTAAAGATATTTTTATTGGTAATATAAAATAAACGGTGCTTCATTAGAAAATGTACACTTTTTATTCTATCTTGTATATTATTACTAATATTATCATTGAATAGAGTTTTTAAAAGCTTTAAGAATTTACTACATGCTACATCGTACCTTAATAGCTTTAGAAATATGGCCATCAAATTAGGTAATTGGGTAATTTTACCGCCACCGCCATTTTGTCGTAGGTTATATTGACTGTATATTCTAGTGTTGTAAAGTACTCGCCAGGAGCCTTTAAATGATGTAATACTTAATGACTCAACCCACCTTCTCATTTAAGAATTTTGGGGTAGTACCCTGGTGGTTAAGGGGTTAAAGGGCGTCGTCCAATTTTTTGTAAAAAAACGTTCCCCTTAATAAATTTATTGACGTGTTTCGGGAGTTTTTTAAATCTTTCTCTTTTAGCAAATAACTTGAGTGGTAGGTTTTAAATAAACACCCTGTATAGAACTAAATATAAATATTAGTAAATTTCTATTTATTTTGTATTCATTTTTTTAGTGAATTAATAATCCTACTTTAGCTAGTCTATACCGTCTTTTTAAATCTAACCGGCTGGTACATTGTGATGAAATTAGAACGATGGTATATGAGCAAGGTCTTCATTTTTTGACATATCAGTGACAGCTCTAAATGTCAATGTGGTAGCTGGGCGCTATATTGGGAAAAAATGAAATGAAAATGGGGCCTTTGTAGCACATTATTTTAAAGCTCCTGACGAGTACTTTATAACCCTATAATATAAAGTGAATACCTTTATTTAATACAAAATGGCGCTACTTTAATAATTACTTGTATACCTAATTTAAATGGCCATATTTCCGAAAGTTATATGATAGAATAGATGAATAGTTATGATTAATGTAGCATTTTCTTAAAGGTCTTTTAAAGTTTTTTTAATGAATCACCATCAATGGTGATAATTGAACAGATTTTTAAAAATACCACATTTATTTTATCTACCTTTATTAGTATCAAAAACATGATAATTCAAATTATGTAATTAGGCAATTATTAAAGTACTGCCATTGTTTAGTAGGTAAAGGTATAAAATTTATATGTTATAAAGTATTTGTCAGAGGAGGAAATGGTGTGTCACAAGAGCTCTCTTTCCATTTTTTCCAATAAGCTGTCACATTGACATTAAAAGATGTCATTGATATATGAAAAAATGCAGAACTTGCTTATATACTATCATTTAAAATTTAATTAGAATACACCAAAAGGATTTTAGAAGGGGGCGGGGGAACCGACTTTAGGTTCTTACTGTATAAAAACAGAAATCCTGTATCGTCAGACTTTACGACTTGGGTCTTTTAATTATTTCTTTTGTATTTCTAAAATAACATGCAATTTATATCCTTATTTGAGAACATAAAAACCTGTATAGCAAAAATGAGTTTGCAGCATTTGATTAAACAAATTCTTTTAAGTCATTTATAAATTCGTAACTTTGACCTTAAAAGAAATACCGAATAATTGTTTTGCAGAACAAAATACCCTATAACTTTGTGTGCATCACCTTTGAAAATTACTTTAATTGGTGCAAACATTCAGCACCTTTAAACTAGCTTCTTTCTCTCTCCTTCTAATCCGTATAACTCTGATGTGTTTAATCAAAGCCTGTCTAGAATATTATTTCCATGTCTAAAATACAAAATTACCAACAACTCTTACTTTTAGATTTTATTCAAACAAGAGCCGTTCGTCCCATTAATGATCCCACTCTTACAAAAAAAATCCTTTTTTTGTCTATAGACGACCTGTTGCTCTTTTATACCGATATGGAAACAGAACGGCCGACCATAGGGAAAGCATGCATTAAAACCTCTCTACTAATTTACTATGTAATTTTCTACAATTCACCTCTGCAATGAGCGCGCCGATTGACGCTAAACGAGATATAGGGGCCACCAGCGCACCTCTTTCACCTTTCGTCGGACGGCGACACGGCTCAAGCAGACGCCATCTCGAATATTGCTACTGATTTAACATGCTGTGTAATTTCCGCATGGTCGGCCGGGTCGTTTTCATACCTGAAGATATTTCCATAGCGTGTACTCTGGGAATTAGACGCATATTTTTCCTCTAGCACTTGCAAATTTTACACTTTCTTCTTATTTTATTGAACAGGAAAAATCCCAAAATGAATCCATATTAACATAAAATTCTGCTACCACTACAGAAAACAATTTTTGGCGATTAACCAATTATAAAATGATATTTCCCATTTCGGTTATGTTGACGTTTAATTTAGGTATTATACGTCAAGTTGTGACCAATTATTACCGCGGTTAAAACTGTAGACAATCAGTTAACCGCCTAAAATTGATGAAAGCAAGATAATCGTTTAAGATTTTTAACTACATGATTTTATTCATGTTTACACTGAATAAGATAATATTTTCAAACTCGTTTGACAGCAAGTAAGTCACACGTTTTTGAATTTTAAACTAAACTGGGGAAAAGGCTTTTTTTAATACTTATTCGTCACTTACGAAAACAAATAAAACCTTAACAAGTAGGTAATTTGCATATAAATAAGAATTCTTAATTTTGGAAATACCAAGTTATAAAATTTTACGTTTTGATTGTGTGTGAATCAAAAAACAGTTAGTTTATTAATTATTAAAATTGCGCGTCCTTTACGTGAAAAATATCGGTGAAAAATTATCAGCATACAGGGTGTCCGATTTGTCCGAGAAAGCGCAACATCAAAAGTTGTATAAAGAGATATATAAAAGCTTTTTATAAAATTCGTAGGATTTTCAAACGTGCATGTTCCAAAAATATTTTGATGTATACAGAGTGTCTCAAAAAAAGTTATGGCTTAAAAACCAGTTTTTTAATTGTAACCCCTATCTTTGTTTACAGAATCGGTTTAGCATAAAATTTTGCATATAGGACGCCATTTTATTTTGGCACTCGTGGCGATGTTGCCCCGTTATTTATAATTTACCGAAACTTTAAATAACACAAAAAACAGGATACCAAAAAATTGGATAAAACGGAAACAAATTAGTTATGATTAAATAGCTGGGTGTTTTACCACACTAAGGACAACAAAATAAAAGCCCTATTAGAAAATTCACTAGACACGTATACAGCGTGTCCAAGATAAGAAAGACTAGTACGGATATCTTGGAAATGGTAGAAGATACGTAGTTAGTTAAAGAGAACAAGTTGAGGTTTTCTATTCTGATAATATTTTGTTTATAAAGTTTTAAAAAACCCTAGTTTTCCGGAAGTTATTCGAAAAAAGAAAGAATTGCATATATGATTCATTTTTTCCTGGTCTTATTTAAAATTGAATTTTAAAATAATGTGCATTTCAGCCATTGCTATTTTTTCATTCAATGGTGGTATGTTATTTCCGATGCGACGTTACCTTTTCGTGGAAACATTATCAACTTTATTTTTCTTAAATAAGGTCTTTTAATATTTTTATGTCTAAATGCAAAAGTCAATTTTATTAAAAATTATATGATGTATCACACATTGAGGTTTAACCCTAATACGGATAAGTATTTCTACAAATTTCAACAGCATTACTATATTACGTTTTTAACACGGTTCTGATATCTTGATGTAGTAATTTATTTTAAGTGAAAAAGTTGTTTATTATTTTTAATAAATTTCTGTAAATGCAGGTCCGTATTAAGATTAAACATCACTGTGTGACGAGATCATCATTAAATTTGTATTTAAATCGGCTTATAAATTGTAATATCAGAATATCAGGACCGTATTAAAAATGTTTAATAATCACACGAAACAAAATGTCGCATTTAAAATAAAATACCATTGGATAGAGTGGAAAAACTGGCTTGACTTGTTACTTTATTTTAAAACCAATATGCGATCTTTTGGTGTTTTTCGGACGTCTCAGGAAATACTTGGGAGTTTAAACTGTCTAAGCAGCTTAATATTAGGCACATAAAACCCTAATTTTGTTCTCATTTAACCTACCATTTTTAAGATGCCTATACTGGCCCATCTTATCTTGGACAAGCTATATTCCAAGCTTTCGAACTGGCATGAAGTTTTAATTTTTTTTTGGCGCAGCTCGGGCCAATACATTCCAAGATCATTCTACGTCATTGACCAATTCGGTCACCAATCAGCGCCAGTGTTTATTCGAAACAGGAGGGGACATCATGAACCACGCATTCAGAGTAAAGAGAGGTGATGCTTACGCTTCTTCCAGTGCCAGTGCATCTGCGAGTAGCAGTGCCGGTGGAGAGCCCAGTTTATTTCGGAGGTAAGTTTTTAAATTAAAAAATATATATATATATATATATATATATATATATATATATATAATAGGTTTTGTTGTCTGTGGGACATAAGAATATGCACTTATTTGGTTAATTAAATAAAGGGGTTTATTCTGAAAAGTGCCTCCACCGTCTAAATAGTTAAGCCCATTAAGTATAATAATTTTTGCTCCTAATATATTTAAATTACTTTTTTCTACTACTACTATAGAAAATAGACTTTTCCTCCCCTGTATAAGGGAGAAAAACGGCACTCTTTTTCCTGGAAAGAAATTTTTTACTTTTCCTCCCTTTACCAGCCGTCATACTATTCTTCTTTTCGTTTTTATGTTTGTGGTGTGTGTCTGTATATTACAGCTCTAGTAAAGAAGTTTTGTTTTCTTATATTTTCTAAACAAAAAAGGTATACCTAGTTAATATTGCTACGAGCAACCGTGTTTATGATATATCAGATTAAAAGTTCCATTTCCAAAAAAAAAAAAAAAATCTTTAACGTTTATTTAGGCCATCCAGGTTTTTAGGAAAGGTCTGTACAAAGTGCTACTAACGCAATTTACCTTATTTAAAAAGTTGATCATTTGCGAGATACAGAGTGTGAAGCAAAAAAATGAAACTTTGAGAAACCCTGTATTTCGCAAACGAGCAAGTTAAGTGGTAGATCAACTCATACGAAAGTATAAGATGAACTTCGCCTTTTCAAGAGTGTATATTTTTTAACTTTTGAATAAAGATCAATTTATTTATTTATTTATTAGATCGTTGTATTTTGGCCCAAAGAATGTGCTAGCATTTAACAGACCTTTTAGTCGAATAGCGTAAAGGAAATGAAATATTTTTCTATGAATTAAAACGTTTAATTCAAAACATCCGAAAACCGGTTGCTCATAGCGAGCAATATTTAGTGAGTATACCTATTTTGTGCAAACATTTTGAGAAAATGGAATTTTACTGGAGCTATCTTGTAAAAAAAATAATAAAAATAATACATAAGATACCGAGGTGGAAGTATTTCATTACTGTTAATAGAAAAGGATGGTGTACGGAAGCGCAGAGAAATAAGCGTATCTGCGACCGGCTCATCTGCGACCGATCATTAAAAAGCAATAAAACCGACCTATAAGCGACCTATGGATTTAAATAAGAGTAAACCCCAATGGGGCATAAGCATTGTTGCCAAGTTGTTCATAAACTCTTCCCATCCAGTTGTTTTCCCTTTTGTGAAATATTTTAAAAAGTAAAAAATTGTAGATACATTTATAATATTATTTATTTATTGCATATATGAAGGCCTACAAATTTACGTAAATATAAAATACAAGAATATACGTATTGCAATATATTTATGTGTGTATTCGTCTTGGGTTTAATTAAGGAATTAAAAAAACGCGTTGCTTACCAGAACTAACCATTCGTAAGTGTTGTATTAGTCTTGGGTTTAATTAAGGTTTAAAGAAATATCTCTAATAGTCCACCTACATTTTGGCAACAGTGCGTCTTAAATTTAATGTATTGTAGACCCACCAGGTAGAAAAATGAGGGGTTTGAAAAATTCGGTCGCTAATGCGCCGATTTTATTATCTGTCGCTGTTGGGCTGACACCGGCGCAGAGCGCCTACCATTTTTCGAGACAGTATTGAAACTTTTCACCCAGGTTTGTATACTATTTTATTTACAACCATTTTTTTTTTAAATCTAAGTTATTTCTAAAACGTAGTCAACCCAAAAGAGTGGGTCAAGCATTCAGGAGCACTTAGCCGCTTAGCCGCTAGGTGGCGTGGAGTGTCAAAAATTTCAAATTAAACCAATAGCATAACTTTATTTTGACAGTCCGCTTACTTAGCGGTTAAGCGGCTGAGTTCTCCTGAATGCCCCCAATGATTTTAAATTTGTAAAGGTGTCACAGAGATGTCTAAAATATCAGACAAGATGTCAAATTGGCCAATTTCTGAATTTTTTGTTAGGTTACTTTTACTTTCGGTCCATGGAGGGATTTTGGTATTTCTTTCCTTTATTTTGTATATATCTGTCCTTTTTCATTTTGTATGTTTGTTAAAATGATCTCCTCTGGCTACTGTGGCGCCACCTTAAGTTGCTCATTTCGACGGACACTTTTTAAAACATTCAGATGGTTATCCTCCTCCACCATCCATATTTTTTACAGTTTGGTTGGTTGACTTATTAGGATACCCACCTGGTGTTTTATTCGTGACATTTTGTTTACGAATGGACTTTACAATAGCACATATAGACAAAAAAATGTATTGTTCAAAAAGTCGTGTATGGCAAATGCTTTTGCTTTTTAAAAACAACACACGTAATACACGCTGTGATGCCTTTTACATGTACATACAGGGTGCCTTACCGGGAACTGCTGCGTTTGATTACTTGAAAAGTAGGCTTTTTAAATTTTGATAAATTTGTGAACATTATAAATTAAGTGGGGACATACAACTAAAATATTTTGACAGTTCCGGTTATACCGAAGATAACGTAAACTTTCATATTTTAAATGGAAAACCCTATATAGGATGTAATTTAATTGATGGCTTAACATAAAGGGTATGATTCCTTAGCCTATTTAGAAAAAAAAGTTTATATTATCATAATATGTCTTAAACCTCTTAACGTTTAAGCTACAGGGTATTAAAGCTTTAAGAGAAACAATAATGTTCTTATCGTAACTTTAAAACTGTTCGAGATATTTTCATAAAATTTAGGACGCACCTACTAATTACCAAGAAGTATTTTATGATATATTTTTTTGACTCCTACCAGTGGCGTCCGAACAAAATGTATACTGGGGATTAAAAAAAATGTGGTACGTCATTGCTTTTTTCAAAAATAAAAATTATTTTTAAAATTCCATAAAAATACATCATATAATTTTTTTATATTGTCATACATTATTTAAGGACGTTTCCAAGGGATACTGCGGCCATTAAAGTCTCTTGAGGCGTCGACACATCAAGTGCATTCTAACTATGTAAGAAAAACACTTCCGGACCAAAATAATGCGTTAGGGGGTGAAGGGGGTGGTTTTTAAGGGTAAAAATGATTTTTTGTTGCAATTTTAAGTAATAACTCTTATTAAAAAAGTTTAAAGTAAAAGTTGTTGACATTGAAAAAACCTACAACTTATGTAATAACTAGTTTTACCCTTACCTCAATACTTAAAAAAGTAGAAAAACGGTTTTTCGGTTTTTAATTTTTATCTTTTACAAAATTGCTAAAATAAACAAGTTTGCATATTTAAACGCTATTTTTTTATATAAAGATTTTCGATATTGTAAAAAATAATAGTACTATCCTCTTGAGCAAAATTCACATTTTTTTGAGATACCTCGTATACGAGTACCGCTCAAATGTGTTTTTTTTTTAAGAAAACGTTTGTTCTTTCCTTAATTATTGATTTTTAGATTTTGGTAAAAAATCTTATAAAAGTTAAAATGATATTTAATTAAACGTGCCCTAAATGTTAAATATGCAAATTTTAAAGGCTTATATCACGAAATTTAGTCTCGCAAGGCCTATTTAAAAAAAATCATTTGTATAGAGGATACTTATAAGTATAAAGAAAAGTTTTAAAAAAATCCTAAGAAAAGTGATTTTTTTGGGAACGTCCTTAAGTGGTAAAGTGGGCCCAATTGCTCATTTTCAATTTTTTAAATGATTATAAGTTGATATTAAATAATTTTTCGAAAAAATGTAAGAGTCGTTTTTTGTTGAAAAATAGTCAAAAACTCAGTCATAACTATGCATTTATTATTTAATTTAAGAAAATTGTATGTACTTACTTTTTGTAGAAATAATACTAGGACAGAATAAATTCCTTTTCAATTTCTTAGTCATCCAAATTCATTATTACTATTAATTTTCAATAATTTCTATTAATTTTATTTGTAAACTGTCAAATTTTAAAACTAGTGACACATGAACTAAAAGAAATAATAACGAAATTAAAGGTAACTTGACCCTTTCTGTTCAGCTGATGTCGCCTTTACTGTTACAGTGCATATATTAATATTTAAGTTTATTTTAGTAGGCTTTGAAACAAAAGACTATGTTAACGATTTAAAGAAAAACGGCATATTTCTTTAACGGTCGTAAAAATGCTTTTTCTAAATTGTTTTAAACAATTGCAGTTTAAAAAATTTCTGAGCAAGATACAAGCTGACATCATGTATCGTCGTAATCAACATTTTATTCTGAACATGATTCCGCAAAAAGATTCTATGAGAATAATTTTAATACATTGGCGCCATACTCTCCTTAGCACTAGCGTAGCGGAATGGGGAAAGGGGCGGTACGCCCGGGGTTCTGAGTGGAAGCGGCCCCCAAAAAGAGATTTTAAATACATTTTAGTTTTTAAAAACAAAAGCGCAAAGACCATATTTTTTTGCACTCAAATTTTTCGAAGAGACAAAAATGCAATTATGGGCCCATGACTTTCCTTTCCGCCACGGGCCCCCACACATTTAGCTACGCTACTTCTCCTTACTCTAGTAAAATAACCAATTAATCCTTTCTTTACGCATGTTTCAGAACGGCAAAGTTGATTTACATGACAAAACATCAGTACTGGTGACTCAAAATGGCATATCTACGTGAGATATTTATTTAAAATTTATTTCAATATGGCATAGTGTAAGATATTTTACCGTTTTGGGAACTCACACCTAAATTTTTAAATACGTACATATTTAGCACAATTCTATCGAAAATTTAATTGTTAATAGAGTCACGTTTCAAACTAACGAATTTTTTTTTTTATTAAAATGGATGAGTTTGCTGAACCAAAATAATGGATTGTTTTGATTCTGCGTTTAATTTCCTGTTTTTACATTTAACAGTTATAATATAATAGTACAAGATCCGATGCCTTGAGGTCAAGCCTAGTAGTTAAATTTTAAAAAATAACCTCAAAATTTTTGTCACATCCTGTATGGTGGCAGTTAATAAAATATGTATTTTTGATAATTTTCTAGAAACTTGCGGCAACTCCGATTTAGGTGAAATTTAGTTAATATGAACTTTTATCCTAAAATGGGCTAAGGAATCATATCCTGTATTTTAAGCCATTAATTAAAAGTACATCCCAGTGGCGCTACTAGTCTCTGGTTTTGGGGGCTTAAGGCCCAGTTTATAGGGTATATTTTGAAAAACACTAATATACAGGGGTGTCTCTAAAAGATCTGTACAAAATGCAACCATAACCTCCTTGGACCAAAATGCAACTAATCTAATATAATTTACCTAAGTCAAAAAGTCGATGGTTTTCGAGATACAGGGTGTCAAACTGTCCATTTTATTTTAGTTATTTTTTTAATATTAAATTTTTTTGTACAAAATTCAGGTTTAGAGGTTTTTCCAAGTGCAAGGAATTAAAAACTGTTTACGTTTTCGTTGTAAAATGTAGAGGGCGCCGCTTTTAGTCCTTTGCTTATGTTTAAAATGTCATAACTTTTTTTTGTCTTGGTATATTATGGCTCTAGTAAAAAAATATTTTTTCATATTTTTGCACAAAAAAGGTATACTTACTTAATATCGATACGACCAACAGTTTTAGAGATATTTAAGATTAAACGTGTTATTCCATACAAAAGTATTTCATTGCATTCCTTTACGCTTCATCTAGGTCACCCTGCAGTCTGTATAAAATGCTGCTTCAAATTCTTTAGGGTCAAAATACAACGATCTAATGTAATTTATCTTAGTCAAAAAGTTGATCTTTAAGAGAAGAAGGGTTTTAAAGATTTTATATATTTTATTTTTTCACTTTGACAACCTATATTTTGCAAAGAGATCAACTTTTCAACTGAGGGAAATTGGGTTAGATCGTTGTATTTTGGCGCAAGGAATTTGTCGTAGCATTTTGTACAAAACTTTTAGAAAAATCAGGGTGGCCTAGATGAAGCGCCTTCAAGGAATACAAAAGAAGTGCTTTAAGTGGAATAAAAAGTTTAATCCGGAATATCCACAAAAGCAGGTGCTCGTAGCCTTGATATTAACTAGGTATACAGGGTGACTCAAAAATCGATCACGAAACTTAAGAGGGTAATCTCCCGCTTCGACAAAGTAAAGGTAGAGCTTTCATATAATTTTTTTTTCAAAATGTCATCTCGTTTTTCCGAGTTACAAGCCGTCAAAGTTCGAAGATTTTATTTTTGGTTTTTCCCATATTGCATTTATTTTTTTAACCAATCCAGTTGATCGTTTGCTGAAATCGAGCTTTGCAGACTTAAAATTTTAAGACAAAAAATACTTTTAATACCATACAGAGGGCACTTCTACCTATTTAAACTTAAAATTTATTTACATCATAACCTGTTTATTTTGACAGATATTGCAAAGCTGGCGGCGCCATTTTATAGACAATCAAAACTCTTTATTAAAGTCGATAACCTCGCTGTTTAGGCACCAACAGATTATCAAAGTTTTCATCAACTTCAATCAAATTACCTACATACATACAGGGTGTCCAGTAACTCAAACGACAAACTTACTGGCGATTCTACTAACAGAGAATAAGAAAAACTTCCATATAAACATATGTCATAAAAGTCTTAGTTTTGAACTACGGTGTGTTAAATATTAAAAAAAATCTTTTTTTTTTATTTTTAACACTCGACTAACACGTTTAGGACATACGTTCATATGAAGTATTTTTTCTTATTTTTTGTTGTAGAAACGTTTGGTTATGTATGTATGTAGGTAATTTGATTGAAATTGATGAAAACTTTGATGTCTATTGGTGCCTAAACGGTGGGGTTAATCGACTTTAATAAAGAGTACCTTATTTTTAAGTTTTTGATTGTCTATAAAATGGAGCCCCTAGCTTGGCGATATCTGTCAAAATAAAAAAGTTATGATGTAAATAAATTTTAAGTTTTAGGTAAAGTGCCGTCTGGCGGTATTTAAAAAAGTACTTTTATCTTAAAATTTAAAAATCTGCAAAGCTCGATTTGTGTGCCATTTATATTATTAACTGGATTGGTTAAAAAATTAAGGCAATATGGCGAAAAACCAAAATAAAAATTGAACTTTTACGGCTTGTTACTCGAAAACGAATGACATTTTGAAAAAATATATATAGGAAGCTCTACCCTTATTTTGTCAAGTAGAATCACTCCCTTAAGTTTCGTGATCAATTTTGAATCACCCTGTATATTTTTTTGTTTAGAAAATATGGTAATATAAAAAAATTCACTAAAGCTATAATACACAGACTTAGATTTTTTTACATTTTGAACATAAGCGAAGGACTGCAGGTGGCTCCTTCCACATTTATGTTCTTCAGCCTGAAAAACCCCCTAATACCTAATTTTTTGAAAAGTTTCTTATAATAAAGAAAATATTTAAAAATGTTTAAAATAAAAACGGAAACTTTAGCACCCTGTATCTTGCACGATATACTTTTCGACTATGGTAAATAAGATTAGACCGTTGTATTTTAACCCAAAGAATGTGTGATTACACTTTGTACAGGCCTTTAAAGACACCCTGTATTTTAAATGATCAATTATTTTGGGGGGCTAATTAACGTCTTGGGGTGAGCTAAGCTCCACCTAATTGTGCCCCTGGTACATCCTGTATATCTGGCACACTTGTCAACATAATTACTTTTTCGTTGCTCTACGTCCCTATAACCCTTTGATATCTTCCAGGCGATTATATTCCAAACTTCGCCCATGATCCGTCTGGAGTACTAGGGGCAAGTTCAAAATATTTTAAACAATATTCCAGGTGGTGAGTAAAATCACTTTTGCAACAATATCTAACTTGCACCGGCTTTATATTTAAAATATGCACATACACTAATCTTACTTGATACAGGGTGCACTATACAG
>JACEGR010005055.1:0-78416 GCA_014170235.1 Listronotus bonariensis | reverse complement strand
GTTTAATCTACTAGGTGGCAGCACTGGCGTAAGTAATATTTTTTAAAATGATTATATTTACGAACTGAAGAGACCCTGACCAAATATACTAAGTGACATAGAAATCCGAACACCCAGTTTAAATGGTTTTATTTTAATAAAATTTTGTATAAGTACTTAATGAAGCATAATAAGTAAATGATAAAAATTTCAAAATGATTGCATTGGTTTAAAGCCCTTTACCTTTAATAATGTGTGGATGCACCCCGATGTGTTACGCATTCTCCAACGCGCCTAGGCATGCTTCTGATCAGGTGGTCAATGTCCTCCTGTGGTATCTCATTCCAGGCAACCACCAACTCCTCTCGAAGTGCTTCTAGAGTCTGAGGAGGACGTTGCAAATTGAGCAATCTCCTACCCATCATATCCCACACGTGCTCAATTGGGGATAAGTCGGGAGATCTTGGTGGCCATGGTAACAATGTGACATCATTACGTTGAAAGAAGTCTATTGTGACTCTTGCAACATGTGGTCGGGCATTATCTTGTTGGAAAGTTGGATTTGCCAGAGTCAAGTCAAGATAGGGTAAAAGATGGGGTTCTAGAACTTCTTGGATATAACGCTGCGCGTTCATGTTACCTCTGATGAAGATTAAAGGTGACCTGGAGCCATAAGCTATAGCACCCCAAACCATAACTCCAACAGTGTGATGAACATGTCTTTCAACAAAAAACTGTGGATTCCTCCTTTCACCACGTCGCCTTCTAACCCTGGCTCGACCATCGTGCATGCCTAAACAAAATCGAGACTCGTCACTAAAGACAATACTGTTCCATTCCTGATCCCAGAGTGACCGTTGTCTGCACCACTCAAGGCGATTACGTCGGTGTTCTCGAGTTAAAGGGAGGACCCAGTGTGGCCGGTATGAAAACAGGCGAAAACTTCTCATTCGTCGGTAAACACTTCGCATGCCAATAGGTCTTCCGTGTTCTGCAAACCATTCATTTGCAATGGACCTGGTAGTGGAGAAACGGTCCCTTAAGGCCAATAATCTTAGGCGGCGATCTTCACGGTCTGTTGTTCTACGGCGGCGTCCAGTGCCCCTTGCTCTTGCGTACGGCCTTCTTGAAGCCATGCCTGACAACACCTAACCACAGTGTCTACACTTCTTTGCACTCTAACTGCAATTTCCCGAAAAGAAAGTCCAGCTTCCCGAAGTCCCACTATACGGCCCCTATCAAACTCACTAAGTTGACGAAATCGTACAGGTCTTCGTACTCTAGGCATCGTAACCAATCGTAAAGAATGTCAACAACCAAAATCCGCCAAATTTGGATCTTTACTGCGGCTGCAATATTCATTTTTAGATCGTTAGTGAATTTAAAAAAAACAGTATAAAAACCGGAATGTCGAACTGATAAGGCTGAAAATTTTATCAATTGTTATTTACAGTAAGATAAATAAATTCACTAAATTTCATTAAAATAAAACCATTTAAACTGGGTGTTCGGATTTCTATGTCACTTATTATATATACCAAAGCTAGTGGAACAAAATTACTAGCTTAGCTAATATATTCTTTGCTAATGGCTTTTACAACTTTGGTAAAAAAATAATTTTGGAGTTTGCAAAAAAGTTAATTTTAGTTGGAACCCCCCTTCTAGAAACCACGTTTAAAAAGTTTTATTTTTACGTTAATTTTTAACTTGACGACGGTGGCAGACTTGCCACCAAAACGTCGTTTTTAATTAGAATTTTTGGGTTTTTGGAGGTTTTCTTTTATTTTGTTGGCGACCGGCCAATTCATAGGGGGTCAATAGGGCTGAACGGGGTCAGCTCGTATACCCAGGACCAGGACCGAAGCGGTCCTATTCTTTCCAGGCGTGTACCCAATAAGAAGACCATTCAATAAATGAATCCTCCTTACCAATATAGAGCATATCTCACAAAAAAATCTGTTAAAATCGAAAAAATGTAAGTTTGCACATTATTTTGACAACGCTATATTTAAGAAGTTTATTTAAAATTGTCTTATAAAATTTATGATCATTAAATGGATTGCACTAATGTGTACTAATCTAAATATGTTTACCATTCTCACAGAAAAAAAAAAATTAAAAATTTAACTAAACAAAATTGCATATTTATAGAAGTAATTTTTAAGGTAATTTTCTAGAAACCTGCGGCAACTCCGATTTTGACGAAATTTGGTATACGGGGTTTTGGGGCGCTGATCACAGAATCTGAAAGATTTTTTTGGCGGAAACGTTTCGTTCTTGAGATATTCATCATCAGAATTGAATTTTAAACTAATCCTATTTTACAATATCCTCCTTTCTTTCTTCACACAATTCTTGATTTAAAGGTAAAGTGGCACACAATCATTTAATTTTCACCTTTTAAAACCCCGTTTTTTACGTATTTTACACTATTTTTGCATTAAATTGCATAACTATACTTTGAATCATTTTAATCCCAGTGTGCCATGAAGCCCTATGTGTATGTATGGTTGCCGGATTATCAAAGAAAAGCCACGCAATTTAATGCAAAAATAATGTAAAAATCGTAAGAAAACGGGGTTTTTAAAAGTAAAACTCAAATATTGTGTGACACTTTAGCTTTAAATCAAGAATTGTGCAAGAAGGGGGCATATTGTAAAAGTAAGCTTAGTTCAAATTTAAGCTTTGATGATGAATATCTCGAGAACGAAACGTTTCCGCCAAAAAATCTTTCAGATTCATGATCAGCGTAACTCCGTATACCAAATTTCGTTAAAATCGGAGAACATATGACACCAACTTACGTTAGACACACTGTATGTTTTATCAAACTTATTGCAATGATAACATTGCAGCTCACAATACATCAATGGCCCATAAAGTCTCAGAATGAATTTGACGTGTTGGATGCGGTCCACCGGGCTCGGCATCGTTTTGGCGCGGCCATAAACATTCAAATTACCCAAATATTATCGGTTTTAGTGTGCGCATTCTCGTGCATTCTATGCCTGAATAAACCGCGAACATTGGATCCACGCCTAGTAAATTTCCAAATTATTCTGACATAAAATCTTCTTTTTTTTTGGAGTTTTGTTCCAATTCGTTTTAAGAACAGCGTTAAAAATGAACAAATAAAATAAGTAAGTCGACGACTGACGATATAAAGTTCGAGATGTATTTTTCTAAAAATAGTAGTACTTTATATAATATACATTAATGAGCTTGTAAATCTGTTAACTCGTACTTCTGGCAACTGTCAACTTGTTACATCATGTATACAGGTTGTTCTACCTTGGCCCTTGTATGTGGAAAGTCAATAAAAAGATTAAATTATGTACCTTTTTTTTGTAAAACAACAGTTTTTTAATTAAACATATGTTAACAATTTACTGATTCCAATTTAAAACATCAAAAGCTGGAAATTTTTTTTCTATCTACAAAGAATGCTTGTGTATTAATTTCAATCGTACAAAAATATTGTTTGCACCTCCGGCGTAAAGCACTTTTACGCACAGAGCTGCTTGAGCTCTGGCAACAACTTTCAGCCGCGGGCGTAAAAGTGCTATTTTTCGCCCTTGGTATAAAATAGCTATTTATGTATCAAGGACGTTATTAGGACTATAATGTCCTGAAGGTCGAAAAGGTACCAGAAACTAAAACTTCAACTTCAAAAAGTTTTACTATCATTGAAGAAGATTTAGGCGCTTTAAATTTAATAAGAAAGTACACAACATTAAGACCAGCTGGAATAAAGGAGCGAAGATTCTTTCTTACCTATAGAAAGATGTACAGTACAACCCATTGGAAAAAAATACCATAGGAAGCGTCCCAACATTGATCGCAAAATTTTTAAAATTGGATTATGCAGAAGCTTACACCGGCCACTGTTTGCGTCGCACATCGTCAACTTTACTTGTTGAGGCAGGTGCTTCGTTTGAAACGCTAAAACAACATGGGAAATGATTGCCAATTCAGTTAATTCCGAGGTTAATTCCGTATCGACTATTGAAAATTCTTTAATGGACTTTTCTTCTATACAAAATAGCGTTAGTGCTACCACCGCTGCTGCTACCATCAGCACAAAACACCGACCATTCGATAGTGGGATCAGCTACATTTTCCGGGACATTTCAAAATTTAGTAATTTTTATTTTGGAAATAAAGTTTAGTTTTAGTATTGTTTAAAGAAAAAATTATTCTTTGTATAAACTTGATCTTTATTGTGAGAGAAATAAAATTGGATAAGCAATAAAATTTCCATATTAGTGCATTAGGGCATTAAAGCGGGCATTATCATAATGCCCTAGGTGTGATAGCGAAGTATTATTGCTACCATAACATATTCCGTTTCTAAGGTATTACAGATCAATAATAGATGGGTAAAACATAAATAACTATTTCGGCATTTTTTGTCGCAAGTAAGATAAGTAGTAATTTAAAGAACCGACGAATCCATATTGCATTTAGCGAAATCCGTGGAAAATTAGGATTTTTGGCATTTTTTCTTTCAAAGAAAGAATAGGGATGATTTAACCCTACCGAAAGAACGACAAATTCTGTGGATTGTTTTTTAAAAATCCATACTGTATTTAGAAAAGTCCATAGAACAGGGGTTTCCAAACATATTTATTATATGTTTTGCCTATTCTTTCAAATAGTTAATAGATTATACATTTCTAAAACTAAATACGTTTAGTTTTTTCCTTCAGATAATCCAGTCTAGAGATATAGTGGACACCGCAGAACGTATTTTTTAAAGGAGCACCCGGACATCGGCTACAGAGTTAAAAAAAAATCTTAAATAATGGGTTTTTTTCGGTCTTCTAACTGGATCTTAAGAATGTTTTTATTTTTAAATACCATTATAAGGAAAAATTAAACAAGATGTGTAGGAATTTTTTTAATATAAAGAAATCTACAAATCCAAGAAATAATTTATTTTTGTGCTCTTAAGTAGAAACTCAATAATTTTATAGTTTTGAAACAATCGGGTCACATACTTTATTTCTTAGTGTTTGCTTGCCAGAAGCACTAATGCATGGATAGGATATATCTGTAATAAATAATAGTTTAAAAAAACTAAAAAACACACTTTTATATGCAACCGAACTAAAAATTAGAAAATAATTTTTCATTACAAGAGTTTGTATTACAGTAATAAAAGGTCAAACAATGAATCATAATTTTATACCTCAAAATAGAATTATAATAAAATTTAAGATAATAACAGAATAATTCACTTCAGAATAAAAGCGTGGGGTGCTTAATATATTAAATGTTATAATTATTTAATTTGTAAATATCTATGAGGAAAAGTTATGAAAAAATAGTAAAATGCACCCCACGCTTTTACTCTAAAGTGAATTATTCTGTTATTATCTGTAATTTTATTATAATTCCATTTTGAGGTATATACTTATTATTCATTGTTTGACCTCTTATTACTGTAATACAAACTCTTTGTAATGAAAAATTATTTTCTAATTTTAGTTCGGTTGCATATAAAGCGTGGTTTTTGGTTTTTAAACTATTATTTATTTTTCATTTTTAGTTCGATATATCAATTAGTTTTCTTATGCTGAGAGTACGTCCAAAACTGCACGCAAGCGCAGATCGCGCACTAGCTCTTTCTCTGTTACTCTCCTACAGAAAATCTATGAAGGAATTTATTTATCCTGGCGATCCTAATCAGGATAACGGGATACTGTTTGCAGATTATTGCATTGTCATAGGTCCTTGATACGTGTGCAAAGTTTCAAAGAAATCGAATCGCTGGAAGTTGGTTAAAATTAAGCTTAAAGATTCCGTTACATACATACATACATACAACCCAAGCTAATAAAAGCGTGTTAAAAAGCTGGAAATCCTTGGAAATTATTTTTAGCTAAAATTAAAATATACTTTGCTGTATTTTTTTGTATCAATTTTATTGTATTAAAATACCTAATTAATTGTGGTTAAATAATTTATTTTCTGTCTATAATAGTCCGGGAGGTAGCAACGTCAGGAAAACAAGAAATTTAGGTTAGCTGATTTTTTGATATGTTGTTCTCCCTCCTCTTTCGGGTAGATCCTCGGCTGGCGGTAGCGGTTGCGTGGGCGCCCAGCTGTGACCTTGACATATAGAGCTGTCACTGATATGTCACAAAATGCAGATCCTAGTCATATATTATCGTTCTAAGTTTCTTCCAAAATATACCGAACGGTCCAGAAGTTAGAAGGGGGCGACTGTATAATTAGCAATTATAAAAGTGTCTGGCAATAAAAATATATGTTTGGTAAACCTATCTAAAACAAGAAATTGGGAATTAGGTTTCCTAAAATGTTTTCAAAACCTTGGATATTCACCTGTACAGGTAGGATGCAAACTAATAAACGCAACTGCTACCGCCAGCCAGACAGCCCAGGCTCTATCTGGAAAAGGAAGGAGAACAACTTATCAAAAATCAGCTGACCTAAAATACTTTCTCGAAAACGTTGTTACCTCCTATACTATAATGTCGATGACCTAAGTGAATCTGCCCCAAACCATGCCTTCGCCTCGTGTTGTTGATATAGCAACCAACCGACGTTTTGTTGCTTAACCTTTGTCACATGAATTTGGTCTGCTAGTATTTAAAAATAGCTATTTATGTATCAAAGGGCGTTACTAGGACTATAATGCTCTGAAGGTCGAAATAGATTTCGATCTGATGGGCATTATAGTCCAGTAAAGCCCGTGGTGTATACTAATGCTTTATGTTTTACCCAAAAAGAGGTTTTCAATGACTAATTACATTATTTATTCGAAATATAAAAATAAGTTGCACCTGTACCTGTATACGTAAGTAGATAGTGACTGGTGTTAAGTTTGACTTTGATATTTCTATCAGTTAGTCAGTTGGCATTTTTATTTAACGATTTGCTCAAAATGGAAGAAATTCCACAAAATATAAGAGAAAAGGCCATAAAAGCGACCGAAAATCTTTTGCCAGTTAAATCAAGGCAACAGTATGATCGGGAGTATGGCATATTTGGTATTTGGAAAGATGCGAACGCAATTCTTCAAATAACCGAAACCGTTTTAATGGCATATTTTCAGGAACTGGTAAGATATTTTAATACATATGTTTGTATAAACTTGATCTTTATTGTGAGAGAAATAAAATTGTATAAGCAATAAAATTTCCATATTAGCGTATTAGGACATTATAAGCGGGCATTATCATAATGCCCGCTTATAATGCCCTAGGTGTGATAGCAGGTATTATTGCTACCATAACATATTCCGTTTCTAAGGTATTACAGATCAATAATAGATAGGTAAAACATAAAATATATTTTGCCCTTAAAATAGATAAATTATAAACACCAAATGGTAAATTTAGAGGTTTCAAAAATATAGTGTTGTTTTTTTTTGTTTCGAAATCTTTTTACCTTGGAAAATATACATAATATATTTGTAAATAAAGTAAAAATACACAATAATCGTAAAACCCAAACGTTGATGTTACAGCCCGTCAATGCCGACAACACAGCTAACGACGTACTAAAATAACGTCCATAATGAAATGGACACCTTTACTGTTTGAAATCCATAAACGGTGTTTATGCCATTTGACGTGTAAAATATCCGTGACATAACGTGGAACTAAATAAACCCGTTTTGGTAATCTTTCCTATAGTCCAGTCGATATAGTGTATTTCCTAACCAGAGCTGAAAGTGCCACTTTCCCGCATGCGATTGCAGTTCAGCGAACGACGCGTAGCAGAGTTCGGTTAAGCAGTCACGGCTCTTTTGACTAGAACTGGCAACCGAAACCGGTTTTCGGTTAACCGGTTTTGGTCAAAACCGAAAACCGGTATTCGAATACCGGTTAACCGGTTTTGAAAATCCGGTTTTCCAAAATATCGGTTAACCGGTTTTAAAAAAGCGGTTTTCAAATACCGGTTTTTCGAATAATCGGTGTACGAACCGGTAACGAACTGATTCCATTGTAACCCGCGAACACAGAACTGTTATTAAAAATTCAGTATTTTACTAACCGCGAACGCTGCTTTTTCACTGCGCATGCGAATAGTTCCAGAACCGGTTCAGAATCGAACCCGCGAACAAAGCTATTAAGGGCTCCTAACCTTCTCGATATTTTTTGTCAATCTGGATAATATTTCAGATATAATAAAAAAGTGTATACAGGATGTTTCAGAACAAGATGCCAATATTTAGATATGTGAATCATTAGGAGAAGCAAAGTGAACATAAATTTAGGTCCTAAATGGATTTATTGCATTTTTATTGCTCTATGGGATGTGCAGTGCAGGATATTCTGTTCTCTTGTTTTAAGAACGGAAATACAAAGAAAATTTACATACACCACACCTGTCTGGCAACAAACAATCAATAATATATTTCCTCCCCTTTAAGATGCCGTATCAATATTTGGTACAGGAAATTCGCTTGTCTTGATATTCCACCCTAAATTATCTAGTGGTGCATGAAAAAATCATTGCTAATACTCCCTCGTGACAAAAATGTAAAATATCTTAATTTTTCAGGGATTTTTTCAAAAGCAAACTCTTTCAATACACCATTAACCTGTAAAATGCCACAACATTTACCATCAATATTAATACGTACAAGTAGGTTATTAGCAATGATCTATTTTATTTATTAGGTAGCATTTGCTTAAAAAAAAAAATAATAATAATAAAATTTTGTTTTTATGTTTTCCTTGCGGTCGTAGAAAAAATAGCGTTTCTAACACGTGTCGAAAGTGCGTTTTCCGAACTTGACTGCTTAACCGAACTCCGCTACGCGTCGTTAGGTCAACTGCAGTCGCGTGCGAAAAAGTGACACTTTCAGCTCTGGCAAGGAAATACATTATATCGACTGGACTATAGGAAAGATTACCAAAACGGGTTTATTTTAGGGCTGGCAAAAACCGGAAAAAAACAAAACCGGTTAACCGATTTTTAAAAAACCGGTTTCGGTTTAAACCGGTTAACCGAATATTAATGTGTTAAAAACCGGTATTAAAAACCGGTATTAAAAACCGGTTTCAAAAACCGGTTTTTAAAACCGAAAAAACCGAATCCGGGTTTAAAAACCGAAAACGGTTTTCAAAACCGATACACCGAAATCGGTCTTTAAAACCGAAAACCGAAAACGGTTCTTAAAACCGAAAAAGGCTTTTCTAAACCACAGTTAACAGAAAATCGGAAAGTAATTATTCTCTATTAATCGTTTTGCGTTGATTACGGATTTGCCCATGAGCTGTGGTGTTAAGTGATAATAATTATTCATCCTAGAATATTCTTCAAAAGAAATTGGTTAAATATAAATAAGAATAAAAATATAACATCCTGTTAATAAAATACAAGATTCTAAAAGGTGATGTAAAAATTACATACATACATACATAATTATTTTTCTGTTATTTAAAATTGGTATTCATTTTCGGCATTTTTCTTGGTTTATTGGTTAATAAAAAAACAGAAAAGGAAAAGTGGTGATTTTTAAATTTTAATTTAGTGTATTATTATAGTAAGTTGTAGTTTTTATATAAACCACAATCAACCAAAAACCTATTAATTGATATTTGAAGAACCGCTTTTCGATTTTGGTCCGATTATCCAAAAAACCCGTATTCGAAAACCGATTATCCGAAAAACCGGTATTTGAAAACCGCTTTTTAAAACCGGTTAACCGATATTCGAAAACCGGATTTTCAAAACCGGTTAACCGGTATTCGAATACCGGTTTTCGGTTTTGGCCAAAACCGCGGTTAACCGAAAATCGGAGTAGGGAGAGATAGGGGATTGAGCGCCCTCCACCCCCGGGGAGCTTATTATCTCAAGATCTATGACGTCAGAGCAATTATTTAGGAATCTTGCGCAACTCCATATTTAGGGCGTGGCCTAGGCCTGTCACCTGTCAAATGCCAAATGTCACTTGTCGCCTGCCAAATGTCAAATGCCACTTGTCACCTGTCAAATGCCAAATGTCACTTGTCGCCTGCCAAATGTCAAATGCCACTTGTCACCTGTCAAATGCCAAAATGTCACTTATCAAATGCCACTTGTCAATATTTGCTGACGTCATTACGTACGGCCCTAGACCTGTACTTGTCAATATCTGCTGACGTCATTACGTACGGTCCTAGACCTAACCCGACAACACCGGGGAGAGGCGGGGGCGGCGCGGGGGAAGGGTAAATAATAAAACACATTGTATATATTATTTTTATTTAAACCACATTGTACATTGACTCTTAGCAATTTTATATACAAGTTTAGATAGTAATACACTACAAGCTACAGCAATAAAAATAATTAAACTATAATAATTATCATCTAGGCGGATACCGACTGCTGGAACCTCTGTAGTGGTTACGTTGACACATGGTTCGCTTATCAATGTTTGCCATTCCGTTTCACCAAAAGTTTGATCTCTATAATGGAATTTAACCTTATATCGGAGATATTTTTGGGCTGATGCTGGTACAAGTGTCTTGAAAACGCCTACGTGGTTCCTGTCTATTATCTCATATTGTAGTGAAAGCCATGAATTATTTGAAGGAAAATCCTTGGTTTCTAACATTATCGAAGCTGTTGGAGCATTATAAGGCGCATAAATGTAAAAAACATTCTGCACTAAAGCTACTAATACGACGTATGACGAACTTAACAGAGCCATGACTGAAACTTGAATGAGCTAAACTGTTGCAGGAAGGTTATAATATCTTCATAGTGACTCATAAGATATAAACAAATCATGCCAACTATGAAAAACTTAATAAACATCCTTTTATTATTATTATTTAAATTAGAATCAGCTGTTTTAGTCATTCGTTTCTGTTCAAAATTTCGACAAGTCCATAAAATCTGAGCTAGTGCGCAGGATGCAACTCCATTATAATGATCTGAGAGCGGATCATCACCTTCTTTCCAATCATAAAATTCTGCATGACAAATTGAACACTTTACTATATCAGCTCGCCCTGTATAATAAAAACCAGCCAGTGCTAAATCTTTCGGACTAACTATCATAGGCCAATGTTCAAAGGATAGTAATCTTTGTTCGTAATCAAAATAGTTTTTCAATGGATAACAACCATCGTCGAGACACATGTTTCTAGCTTGAGGGTTCTAACTAAACTGATAAATAAAACAAAAAACTCTTTATTTATACATTTATTAAAGAAGCAATTTTTCGAAAGTCTTCAAAGACTTTTTTAGGATACAAACATATAAATTCAATTAAATAATATTCACGTTCACCTAAATTTAGCTTACAAACAGTATAAATTTCATTAAGAACATTATCATTATACTCAACATATAATGCTACATCAGATAAAACATCATCATAGAACGATCTAAAATCTAGGTTATTTGGTGGTTATATGTTTTGTATCCTAAAAGTTATTTTCGAAGAATAGCACAACAACTAAATGTATGACTATCAGTTGAGTTAGAACCCTCGAAGCAAACTCGACGATGATGCTCCGACGAAAACTATCCATTGATATGAGCAAAGGTGATTATCCTTTGAACGATTGACCTATGATGGATGAGTCAGGCCAGCACTGGCAGTTTTATTATACAGGGCGAGCTGATATACGCAATGAAGTGTTCAATTAGTCATGCCCAATGCTATGGAAAGAAGGTGATCCGCTCGAATATCATTATAATGGTGCATCCTATCGGTTATGGAGCTTGTCGAAATTTTAATTAACAATGACTAAAACGCGGTCAATTTAAACAATAATAATAAAGGATGTTTTCATAGTTAACGCTGTTTGTTTATGTATGATCGTATAACGCGACGATACAAATAAATGTTGTAACGAATGCTGAGAATATTTTACATTTATAACATATCTCAATAGCACTAGTGGAAGAGCAAGGTTTTCGCAAATATTTCGTGACTATACAATATGGTAATGAACGCGTGAGCATTTTGCTGCGCGGCATCCTTAGCTATCTCCGATATCAGGTTAAATTCCATTATAGGGTCAAACGGTGAGCTGGAGATGGCAAACATTGATAAAGAAGAACCATCGGCAGTAACCGCTACGGGATTTCCACGATCCGGTATCCATATAGATGATGTTATTGCTATGGCACTAATGTGTATTATATCACAAACGTATGGAATGCTGGAAGTCTGAAATGTGATTTAAATAAAATAATATATACAATGTGTTTATTGCCTTCCCCCGCGCCGCCTGCCCCGGTGTGGTGATCTAGGACCGTACGTAATGACGTCGGCAGACCGAACTGAGGTGATCTAGGTATATAATGACGTCGGCAAGTAACGAAGTGACGTGATAAGTGACAACGACTGACAAGTAACGATGACTGGCGAGCGATATGACATTTAACAGGCGACAAATGACATTGGCTGACTGAAATGACGACTGGCTGATGACAACCACGCCTAGCGTATGAGTTGCGCAAGACTACAAATGTATACGACATCTCAGATGCTTGAGAGATAACTCCCGGGAGGTGAAGCGCTCTGTCCTATCTCTCCTGCTTTCCGGTTTCAACCACTGGCAAATCAAAAGCCGTATTCGACTGCCGGACAACCAGTTTTGAAGGCTCAATATCGAGGCCAACCGTTTTAAAAGCGGTTTTCAAATATAATTTTTCTAATCGATTTTCAGCCTGGGGCTTTTGAGATGTCAGACCAAATCTTGGTTCTTCAAATATCAATTAATGGAATTTTTATTTATATAAAAACTACAACACTATAATAATACTGCTAAATTAAATTTAAAAATCACCACTTTCCTTTTCTGTTTTGGCAATGGACCAGAGCTTGCCCAGAAAAATTGCCGAAAATTGGATGCCGAGCAAGATAACGATAAATGTATGTAATGGAAATTTTACATCTTAGCACAGTGTTTACAACCAACGGGCATGTTATGACATTCTATGTTATATTTAACCAATTTCTTTAGAGATATTCTAGGATGAATAATTGTTATCAGTAACACCGCACAACTCATGGGCAAATCCATGATTAAGAACTGTTAATGAGTAATTACTTTCGATTTCTGTTAACTGTGGTTTAGAAAAACCTTTTCGGCAAGAACCGTTTTCGGTTTTCGAACCGATTTCGGTACATTATCGGTACGAAAACCGTTTTTGTACAAGCCAGTTCCGGTTTTCGATTTTAAACCGGTTTTGAGAACCGGTTTTTAATACCGGTTTCTCTGGTTTCCTACATTAATATTCGGTTAACCGGTTTAAACCCGAACCGGTCAAAATCGGTTAACCAGTTTTGTTTCCGGTTTGCCAGCCTAAACCCGTTTTGGTAATCTTTCTATAGTCAGTCGATATAATGTATTTCGCTGCTAGGTGTCGCTCGCACGCGACTACGGATGCTGACGCAGCGGAAGTTCAGTAAGCGGTAGGATTCGAGAAAACCACTTTCATGCGTGTTAGAAAACGCTATTTCTACGACCTGAAACATGAAACAAGGGCTATTATTATTATTTTTTTTTTGGCAAATGTTTTTGTAAATGGGGTGGATCATTGCTAATAACCTGCTTGTCGTATTAATGATGATGGTAAATGTTGTGGCTTTGAGTTAATGGTGACAGAGTTTGCTGAAAAAATCCCTGAAAAAATTAAGATATTTACATTTTTTGTCACGAGGAGTATTAGCGATGATTTTTTCTATGCACCACTAGACAACCTAGGGTGGAACATCAAGACGAAGCCTTTCCTGTACCAAATGTTGATACGGCATCTTAAAGGGGAGGGAGATATATTGTTGATTGTTTGTTGCCAGACAGGCGTGGTGTATGTAAATTTTCTTTGTATTTCCGTTCTTGAAACAAGAGGACAGAATATCCTGCACTGCACATCCCATAGAGCAATAAAAACGCAATAAATCCATTTAGGACACTAAATTTATGTTCGCTTTGCTTCTCCTGCTGATTCACATGTCTAAATACTGGCATCTTGTTCTGTATCACTAGCCTGTACACCACTTTTTTATTATATCTGAAATACTGTCCAGATTGACAAAAAATATCGAGAAGGTTAGGAGCCCTTAATAGCTTTGTTCGCGGAAAGTCTCGACTCTGAGCCGGTTCTGGGCTATTCGCATGCGCAGTGAAAAAGCGGCGTTCGCGGTTAGCCAAATACTGAATTTTTTGATAACAGTTCAGTGTTCGCGGGCTACAATGGAATCGGACCGTTACCGGCTCCGTACGACCGATTGTTCGAAAAACCGGTATTTGAACAACCGCTATTTTTGGAAACCGGTTAACCGGATATTTCGAAAACCGGATTTTCAACCGGCTGCCAACTGGCATTCGGAATGCCGGTTTTCAGAGGTTTTGACCAAAACCGGTTAACCGAAAACCGGTTTCGGTTGCCAGTTCTAGTCAAAAGAGCCGTGACTGCTTAACCGAACTCTGCTACGCGCCGTTCGCTGAACTGCAATCGCATGCGGGAAAAAGTGGCGCTTTCAGCTCTGGCGTAGGAAGTACACTGTATCGACTTGACTATAGGAAAAAGACTAGGCGGAACGTTTATTTAGTTCCACGTTATGTCACGGATATTTGTACGACGTCGTTGGCATAAAACACCGTTTATGGATTTCAAACAGTAAAGGTGTCCATTTCATTATGGACGTTATTTTAGTACGTCGTTAGCTGTGTTGTCTGGCATTGACGGGCTGTAACATCAACGTTTGGGTTTTACGATTATTGTGTACTTACTTTATTTACAAATATGTTATGTATATTTTCCAAGGTAAAAAAGATTTCGAAACAAAAAAAAACAACACTATATTTTTGAAACCCTAAATTTACCATTTGGTGTTTATAATTTATCTATTTTAAGGCAAAATATATTTTATGTTTTACCTATCTATTATTGATCTGTAATACCTTAGAAACGGAATATGTTATGGTAGCAATATTACCTGCTATCACACCTAGGGCATTATAAGCGGGCATTATGATAATGCCCGCTTATAATGTCCTAATACGCTAATATGGAAATTTTATTGCTTATACAATTTTATTTCTCTCACAATAAAGATCAAGTTTATACAAACATATGTATTAAAATATCTTACCAGTTCCTGAAAATATGCCATTAAAACGGTTTCGGTTATTTGAAGAATTGCGTTCGCATCTTTCCAAATACCAAATATGCCATACTCCCGATCATGCCTGTTGCCTTGATTTAACTGGCAAAAGATTTTCGGTCGCTTTTATGGCCTTTTCTCTTATATTTTGTGGAATTTCTTCCATTTTGAGCAAATCGTTAAATAAAAATGCCAACTGACTAACTGATAGAAATATCAAAGTCAAACTTAACACCAGTCACTATCTACTTACGTATACAGGTACAGGGTGCAACTTATTTTTTATATTTCGAATAAATAATGTAATTAGTCATTGAAAACCTCTTTTTGGGTAAAACATAAAGCATTAGAAGTACACCACGGAGCTTTACTGGACTATAATGCCCATCAGATCGGAAATCTATCTCGACCTTCAGAGCATTATAGTCCTAGTAACGCCCTATGATACATAAATAGCTATTTTTAAATACTAGCAGACCAAATTCATGTGACAAAGGTTAAGCAACAAAACGTCGGTTGGTTGCTATATCAACAACACGAGGCGAAGGCATGGTTTGGGGCAGATTCACTTAGGTCATCGACATTATAGTATAGGAGGTAACAAACGTTTTCGAGAAAGTATTTTAGGTCAGCTGATTTTTTGATAAGTTGTTCTCCTTCCTTTTTCCAGATAGAGCCTGGGCTGTCTGGCTGGCGGTAGCAGTTGCGTTTATTAGTTTGCATCCTACCTGTACAGGTGAATATCCAAGGTTTTGAAAACATTTTAGGAAACCTAATTCCCAATTTCTTGTTTTAGATAGGTTTACCAAACATATATTTTTATTGCCAGACACTTTTATAATTGCTAATTATACAGTCGCCCCCCTTCTAACTTCTGGACCGTTCGGTATATTTTGAAGAAACTTAGAACGATAATATATGAGCTAGGATCTGCATTTTGTGACATATCAGTGACAGCTCTATATGTCATAGGTCACAGCTGGAGCGCCCACGCAACCGCTACCGCCAGCCGAGGATCTACCCGAAAGAGGAGGGAGAACAACATATCAAAAAATCAGCTAACCTAAATTTCTTGTTTTCCTGACGTTGCTACCTCCCGGACTATTATAGACAGAAAAATAAATTATTTAACCACAATTAATTAGGTATTTTAATACAATAAAATTGATACAAAAAAATACAGCAAAGTATATTTTAATTTTAGCTAAAATAATTTCCAAGGATTTCAGCTTTAACACGCTTTTATTAGCTTGGGTTGTATGTATGTATGTATGTAACGGAATCTTTTAAACAACTTTAGCCAACTTCCAGCGATTCGATTTCTTTGAAACTTTGCACACGTATCAAGGACCTATGACTTAATGCAATAATCTGCAAACAGTATCCCGTTATCCTGATTAGGATCGCCAGGATAAATAAATTCCTTCATAGATTTTCTGTAGGAGAGTAACAGAGAAGAGCTAGTGCGCGATCTGCGCTTGCGTGCAAGTTTTGGACGTACTCTCAGCATAAGAAAACTAATTGATATATCGAACTAAAAATGAAAAATAAATAATAGTTTAAAAAAACTAAAAAACCACGCTTTTATATGCAACCGAACTAAAAAATTAGAAAATAATTTTTCATTACAAAGAGTTTGTATTACAGTAATAAGAGGTCAAACAATGAATAATAAGTATATACCTCAAAATGGAATTATAATAAAATTACAGATAATAACAGAATAATTCACTTTAGAGTAAAAAGCGTGGGGTGCATTTTACTATTTTTTCATAACTTTTCCCTCATAGATATTTACAAATTAAATAATTATAACATTTAATATATTAAGCACCCCACGCTTTTATTCTGAAGTGAATTATTCTGTTATTATCTTAAATTTTATTATAATTCTATTTTGAGGTATAAAATTATGATTCATTGTTTGACCTTTTATTCACTGTAATACAAACTCTTTGTAATGAAAATTATTTTCATTTTCTGAGTTCAGTATAAAAAGTGTCTGTTTTTGGTTTTTTTAAACTATTATTTTATTACAGAGTATATCCTATCCATGCATTAGTGCTTCTTGGCAAGCAAACACTAAGAAATAAAGTATGTGACCCGATTGTTTCAAAACTATAAAATTATTGAGTTTCTACTTAAGAGCACAAAATAAATTATTTCTTGGATTTGTAGATTTCTTTATATTAAAAAAATTCCTATCACATCTTGTTTAATTTTTCCTTATAATGGTATTTAAAAATAAAACATTCTTAAGATCAGTTAGAAGACCGAGAAAAGCCCATTTATTTAAGATTTTTTTTATAACTCTGTAGCCGATGTCCGGGTGCTCCTTTAAAAAATACGTTCTGCGGTGTCCACTATATCTCAGACTGGATTATCTGAAGCGAAAAAACTAAACGTATTTAGTTTCAGAAATGTATAATCTATTAACTATTTGAAGAATAGGCAAAACATATAATAAATATGTTTGGAAACCCTGTTCTATGGACTTTTCTAAATACAGTATGGATTTTTAAAAAACCAATCCACAGAATTTGTCAGTTCTTTCGGTAGGGTTAAATCATCCCTATTCTTTCTCTTTGAAAGAAAAATGCCAAAATCCTAATTTTCCACGGATTTCGCTAAATGCGAGTATGGATTCGTCGGTTCTTTAAATTACTACTTATCTTACTTGCGACAAAAAATGCCGAAATAGTTATTTATGTTTTACCCATCTATTATTGATCTGTAATACCTTAGAAACGGAATATGTTATGGTAGTAATAATACTTGTATCACACCTAGGGCATTATGATAATGCCCGCTTTAATGCCCTAATGCACTAATATGGAAATTTTATTGCTTATCCAATTTTATTTCTCTCACAATAAAGATCAAGTTTATACAAAGAATAACTTTTTCTTTAAAACAATACTAAAACTAAACTTTATTTCCAAAATAAAAATTACTAAATCTTTGAAATGTCCCGGAAAATGTAGCTGATCCCACTATCGAATGGTCGGTGTTTTTTGTGATGGTAGCAGCAGCGGTGGTAGCACTAACGCTATTTTGTATAGAAGAAAAGTCCATTAAAGAATTTTCAATAGTCGATACCGGAATTAACCTCGGGAATCAACTGAATTGGCAATCATTTCCCATGTTGTTTTAGCGTTTCAAACGAAGCACCTGCCTCAACAAGTAAAGTTGACGATGTGCGACGCAAACAGTGGCCGGTGTAAGCTTCTGCATAATCCAATTTTAAAAATTTTGCGATCAATGTTGGACGCTTCCTATGGTATTTTTTTCCAATGGGTTGTACTGTACATCTTTCTATAGGTAAGAAAGAATCTTCGCTCCTTTATTCCAGCTGGTCTTAATGTTGTGTACTTTCTTATTAAATTTAAAGCGCCTAAATCTTCTTCAATGATAGTAAAACTTTTTGAAGTTGAAGTTTTAGTTTCTGGTAATCTTTTCGACCTTCAGGACATTATAGTCCTAATAACGTCCTTGATACATAAATAGCTATTTTATACCAAGCGCGAAAAATAGCACTTTACGCCCGCGGCTGAAAGTTGTTGCCAGAGCTCAAGCAGCTCTGTGCGTAAAAGTGCTTTACGCCGGAGGTGCAAACAATATTTTTGTACGATTGAAATTAATACACAAGCATTCTTTGTAGATAGAAAAAAAAATTTCCAGCTTTTGATGTTTTAAATTGGAATCAGTAAATTGTTAACATATGTTTAATTAAAAAACTGTTGTTTTACAAAAAAAGGTACATAATTTAATTTTTTTATTGACTTTTCCACATACAAGGGCCAAGGTAGAACAACCTGTATACATGATGTAACAAGTTGACAGTTGCCAGAAGTACGAGTTAACAGATTTACAAGCTCACACGTATATTATATAAAGTACTACTATTTTTAGAAAATACATCTCGAACTTTATATCGTCAGTCGTCGATTCTACTATTTTATTTAAAGTCATTGAAATTTCTTTTAAACTTACTAAAACACTAGTAATCAATAAATGGTCGTTATTTCCTTAAGAAAAATATTAATGGCTGCTATGCCACAGCCAACTTTAATTTAAATAAACATTTGGACTAAAAATTTGTAAAAACAGATTTTACTAAAAAAGCACAAAAGATAGGTATAGGCAACCTATACACCATTTGAAAAGAGTATTTTATTTGTCATCATGTGACGTAAAAAAATACAGGGTGTTCCATTTAAAATAAGAGAGATATGGGTATTTGATTTTCTGAAAAATTGAAATTATTTTTAATCACCCTGTACAATATTTGATCTTGATTTGACCTACGTATGATATGGCAGACTTTTTCTAATCTTGTTACACATTTTAAAGTTTAAAGTGTTAAAGTAAAATCAATTTAATTTTACCTCTGAATTTTTCAAAAAATCAAATATCACAAAAACGAATAAAATTAGACACTTAGTACTATAAACAAACTTGAGTTATTTTTAAAGTAGAATCTAAAACAGTCATAAAATATAGAGTGTTCTATTTAAAAAATATAACTTTGATTCGTCACACTTTTTTGAGACACCCTGTATAGACTAAAATAATTATATACTGTGGTCTTATCCGACCTGTATAAGTTCCAGTATTTACTTTTTTTAAAACCCCATGGTTATCCAGCTACAGACCGTGTCGAATATGGTGGGCCACCCTGTATAATGTACAAATCAAAAATATTTTTGCCGTTAAAATATATGTGAGACCACATTGTGTCACCGAAATGCTTTAAGAAACGATGTTTTGGCTCCGTAATTTTGTTTTTGTCTAGTTTTATTGCATTTCATTTCTAGATTTATTTTTCCGTCTGTCGCAATAAATTTATGAGTTACTGTGCTATTTTTAACACGCTTTTATTAACTTGGGTTGTAACTATCTATCTGGCTGCCTATGTAACGGAATCTTTGAGCCTAATTTTAACCAACTTCCAGCTATTCGATTTCTTTGAAACTTTGCACACGTATTAAGGACCCATGACAATGCAATAATCTGCAAACAGTATCCCTTTATCTTTTTTTTAATCGCCAGGAAAAAAATTCCATTATATTATAAAAACAACACCTAGGATGCCATCTGTTGGAAAAATTTCAAACTTTGCTATTAAATGAAGAAGAAATTTTTAGTGGATTGCAAAATGTTGGCAACGGTCCAAACATTGCCTGGATTGCCATCTGTTGGCAAAATTTGAAACTTTGCTACTTAATGAAGAAGAAATTTTTTAGTGAGTTGCAATCTTTTGCAAATTTTAAAATTTGCTACCATTGTCATTTCATAGGGGGCTGGTTATTTTCTTTTTGCTGCTTAATTAAATAGTATGTTCTAATTTACTGTTATATTAAGAATTTTGTGCAATATAACGAACTAAAAAGTGAAAAATAATTAATAGTTTAAAAAAACTAAAAAAACACGCTTTTATATGCAACCGAACTAAAAATTAAAAAATAATTTTTCATTAAAAAAATATTTTCACTTCATAGTAAAAAGCGTGGGGTGCATTTTACTATTTTTCATAACTTTTCCATCATAGATATTGGCAAATATAATAATTATAACATTTAATATATTAAGCACCCCACGCTTTTTACTATGAAGTGAAAATATTTTTTTTAATGAAAAATTATTTTTTTAATTTTTAGTTCGGTTTGCATATAAAAGCGTGTTTTTTAGTTTTTTAAACTATTAATTATTGAAACTCAAAATAAGACCTAAAATTGCAGTGTAAAAGGAAAAACAGACCTCCTTCGAGGATGGATCAAAAATGAAGGAGTTCTTTGTTTTTAAGTTTTTGAAGCAGTTCAAAATAGCAATGCCAGACTGTACTATAAACACTAAGTATACAGGGTGTTACAGAATGCTAGTTAGAAAATTTAAGGGCTTATTTAACATCAGAAAATATAAAGAAAATTTTGTATAAACCAAGGTTAGTTTATATTTATAAGGTTGCGACATATCCTCACTTTTTAGGCGGTTCGAGATCGGCGACGCAAGGAAGGGCACTTCACGGAGAAAAGTTGGCAAGACTGGGTAAAATCAAAGCTGATGATTAATCCAGTGGCGTCTAGAATTTGCGCATTTCATTTTGCATTGTTTTGGTAGTGATATTTGTTGAAAGATGTAATTCCAAATGTTTTTTATTTAAAGTAAAAGAATTTACAACTTAATAATAATTAAAAACTGTTGTATAAACGGTTAGTTCTACTAATACAATAAACTGTATATCTCCGGCACTGACCAACATGGCCGAAAATGGGAGAAGTGACGTCATAACACGTCAAAGCAATATGGCCGAATGTCGTAACCTTATATAGACCGACTTTGGTATAAACGTGGGTCTGCAAATTTTTCGTTCTCAAGATACTTGGTGATAAACTTTACACAAAACTGAAAAATTTCGAAAAAACCTATTTTAGTTAAAATGGTAAGGCTGGGAAACTTTAGTAAAATAAGTATTTATAATTGTTGTTACATATTTGGTAATAAAGCATTATAAAACCCAATTTTTAAAAGAAAGAGTTCCCTCAGTGCTTTATTTATGGTCTAAAAATATGCAGTTAAGTTGATGTTATTTTTCCTATTAACCTAACCAAGTTAAGAAAAAAATTAAAGGACACAAAAGTATTTTTATTTACTTAATGTAAAGAAAGCACAAGAATTTTACACAAATTTACACAGTCAGTGGCGTACCTTTTTTTGTTTTTCCTTCAAAAACCGCTCGTAATGCTACTAGAGTTATAAAATGTAATTAATTTAATGACAAACTACCCTCTTAATGCCATAAGGATCATTACCTAATAACAACAAAATTTGGTAAAGAATATCTAAGATATAAAAAAACATTTTTTTACAAGTATAACAGCCTGTATCTTTAGAATTAAAATGTAAACTCATGTTTATATGACTTTTCTTATATTTTTTAGGAGTAGAATATGCTTTCAATTTTTTTAGCAACACCCTGTAACAACCTGTATAATTTCATGGTAATTTTCTAGAAACCTGCGGCAACTCCGATTTTAACATGGTATACGGGGTTTTTGGGGCGCTGATCACAAATCTGAAAGATTTTTGTGGCGGAAACGTTTCGTTCTCGAGATATTCATCATCAAAGTTCAAATTTGAACTAAGCTTATTTTCACTATATTCCCCTTCTTTTTGCACACAATTCTTGATTTTAAGCTAATGTCTCACACAATATTTGATTTTCACCTTTTAAAACCCCGTTTTTTACGTTTTTACATTATTTTTGTATTAAATTGCGTGGATTTTCTTTGATAATGCGGCAACCATACATACACATAGGGCTTCATGGCACACTGGGATTGAAATGATTCAAAGTATAGCAATGCAATTTAATGCAAAAATAATGTAAAATACGTAAAAAAACGGAGTTTTAAAAGGCGAAAATCAAATATTGTGTGCCACTTTAGCTTTAAATCAAGAATTGTGTGCAAAAAGAAGGGGAATATTGTAAAAATAGGATTAGTTTAAAATTAAAGTCTGATGATGAATATTTCAAGAACGAAACGTTTCCGCCAAAAGATTCGTGATCAGCGCCTCAAAGAACCCCAGTATACCAAATTTCGTCAAAATCGGAGTTGCCGCAGGTTTCTAGAAAATTACCCATTTTTGAAAGTCTGTAACATTATTTTTAAAAAATATATCACATTTAGAATTTTTAGTGACCTACTGTGGAAATAATAAAAAAACTTTTTGCTGACGGTGTAATACGAATAAACTGATAACCATCTGTTTAGTAAAAGATTCAAGTTAAATTTATGCGAATTTTTTGTTCTTCCACTAAAATGAATAACCCAATTTCCCATAATAGTGTTTTTGTGGGTTTCTATGTGATTTAGCGAAAAGAACACAAGAAAAAGAAAAACAAAGTACTAAGACATATTTCTAAAAACCTACGGAGGACAATGTACATAAAATATTATTTTGTATCGATTTTCCTTAAAAATAAAAATAAAAAGTAAAGAAAAACAAATGAGAACACATTTAGAATATGGTGCAGGTCAGTGGCGTAATAGTATATTACATTACAAGTGTGGAAAAAGACTAATTTCACACGAGTGGGAATATTGTAGCACGAGGCGTTAGCCGAGTGCGACAAACCCACGAGTGTAAGAAAGTCATTTTCACACGAGTACTAGTACACTATTTTTCCTACGACCACAAATTATTCACCAAAAAATAAATAAATTAAAGTTTGTCTGTTCAGAAAAAATAAAAAACAATTGAGAACTTTGCAACACTAGGGTGATATTTACTTTGCAACACTAGTGTGATATATACTTTTCCTCACTGCTATATTATACTGTTTTGACAATAGTTTTACATCGAAAATCACCTACCTAGAAGCATTATATAACTTTTATCATTTTGGAATTTAAAAAGGCCCTCACTTAATAAAAATTGTATGGTTTTGTTAGGTAATAACGCTAATAGTTTAATACGGTTTTCTGCTATTATAAGGTTTTTTAAAAATTATCGATTCTTACATATTTTAGACACTCTTCTAAATAAAACGTAAGTGGGGCATATCCAAAATATTCCGTTTTTTAAATAATATCAGTAAATAAACTTACGGGACCGGGGAGTGAAAAGGGGTGCTGGGTGGGGTAAAATTGGTAAAACGAGTTAATGAAACTGAACATCACATATAAAATTAAGTAAAAATAACAGTTTTTCCTCATATTTTTAAGAAAAAATATAAAAAATATGAAAATTGTAAATGCATAACCTTAAGTCCTAAAAGTAAGGAAAAAACGACTAGCAAATGTCAGTTACCATGCAAAATATGGAAAGCATTTGGCAACGTCGGAAGGGTCTGATTCTATTTATGAATGGATAAAGAAAGTGGATTCATAAAGTGTGTATTAGCCTTAGGTTTAATTAGGGATTAAAAAAAAGATTTAACTAGTTGTTTGAGTACACGAAGAAAGAGAGGAAGGAATTTGATCTATAGGCTTTTTTTCTCTGGCGCTTTAGGTCGAACGGTCAAGCGGCAAGGCTGCCTCTATAAAGTACGTGCTCAAAGGTAGAAGGGAGATTTTTAATTTGATCTACTTACCTGACAACACTGTGCCAGTCAGTGAAAGTTGTTTTTTGTGGTTATGTCTATTTTTGTTTATGTTTTTATTTTTTCGTAAATTTTAATAAATATAAAATAAGATGATTTTCGCTAATTTGGGTTCTACCGTTTAAGGTAAATAAAAGTTTTTTTACTGTCACTACAATAAATATGTCACTTGCAAAACCAATAGCAGTTTTAGAATGACATCATAATATGTATCACACCAGTGTTGTAAAGTACTTTGCAACACTAGTGCTGTAAAGTACTTTGCAACACTAGTGTGATATAACGCATTTTCTATGCATGAAATCAGTGTGCTATTTGCTATTTTCACAAGTGGTCGTAGGAAAATAATTTTCTATGACTGTATCCAATTAATGTGATTTTAAACAGGTAATATGACTCATTACCCACGCTCATCAGTGGCGTTCCTAGAGGATATCAGGGCCCGGGGCGAAAAGCAAAGTTGGGGCCTCTATCTATTTATGTTTTGGTTTGGAAGTAGATTTTTGAAAAGCAAAAAAAAGCTCCTCACCTCTAAAATGAGCCCCCCGTTACAACATCATATTGTATACTTTGATAAAGTCGAAGCCCGTCTTTTCCTAATATAGGAAGAAAAAAACAGGTCTTTACTCTTCAAATGGGGCCCCTTCCAACTTAACATGATATACTTTACCAAGAATAGGACCCCTTTTATATTTTGGTACTAAAAAATATTGAAACTAATGGTTTAGTTTACATTTAAAAACGGACACAAATAGGACTGCCCGAAACGTTGTCTGAATAGTTAAAATAAAGATAATGGAAGTTCAAAATTCTTTAAAAGTAATGTTTTAGTTTAAACTTGAAAACAAACACACATAGGACTGCCCGAACGTTATTACATTTTTTTATCTTTGGACAATCCACGAAGGCTGAAAGCCTAAATACTAACGTACCGTGGGTGTCTTAAGCAGGGTAAGAGGAAGTTTGTTAACACGGGACTTAAAAACTTGAAGATTTGGGGGGAGGAGGAAAGACCTCCGCTGGCAGTAGGTTCCACAGTCTAGAAACTCTAGGGATAAAAGAACGAACGAAATGGGAAGTTCGGGGCCTGTCCAATTGAACCGTATAGGGATGCATAGGCGTGGCACCACGAGTTTCTCTGTTGGGAGCTGCAAGAGGAGGGACTATACTGGATAATTCGTCGGAGCAGAAGCCGTAAAAGTATCTATAGAAGAGCGATAGATCTCCCACAGCTCGACGATGGGCAAGAGAAGGAAGTCTTTGAGTAAGTAAAGGATCATTAATAAGACGAGCAGCCCTTCTTTGAATGGCATCAAGCATGCTGAGGGTTGTTGGGGATGCCATTCCCCAGACATGAGAACAATATTCCAGAGAGGGTCGAATTTGGGACACATACAAAGTGTATAAATTGGAAGGGGAAAATACTTTTTGGCTCGGAAAGAAATCCAAGCTTTTTTGAGGCCGCGGTGGCATAGATGTGTTTATGCCAGTTAAGGTTATTTTCAAATGTGACGCCTACAAGGTTAAATGTGTCCCCGCTCTGCAAAACCTGGCCACTCATAAGCAAAGGGTAAGTGTTTGATGATTTTTTTCGCGACAAGGAACATGATTGTGTTTTGGATGCATTAAATTGAACGAGATTTTTGGCGCCCCAATCCAATAACAAATTGAGATCCTGGGAAAGAGTTATCTGCATCACCTTGCGTTTGACTTTCAAGTCGGGTTGAGAGATTGGCTTGGGAACCTGAAAAGTGGAGTGAAGGGTACTATCGTCAGCATAACTATGAATGGGATTGGTTGTGGAAGAAAGAAGGTCGTTGATGTGAAGAAGAAACAAAGTTGGTGCTAGTACTGAACCCTGAGGCACTCCAGTATTAATTTCGTGAAAGCTTGAAGAGTGGCCATCAACAATGACTGATATACGTCGATTAGAAAGATAACTGGAGAGCCAAGAGCAGAGTTTAGTTGGAAGACCATAGGAGGAAGTTTATTAAGAAGTGCGTCATGCCAAACTTGGTCGAAAGCTTTAGATATATCAAGAGCAACGATCTGGGACTCACCTAGAAACTCAAGAGACAACGAAGGAAAGAAGATCTGCTGTAGATCTCTTGTGACGAAATTCATATTGCCTGTCATGTAAAATTTTATGTTTTTCATGTTTATAATAAAGAAGTTCTGTGTAAGCGTGTGTTTTTATAATATCTACTATTTCTCCGACACTTGTATTGATACTTGTCTTTTCTTATGTAACAAGGTTAAAACAGATTTCTTACAAAGTAAAAAACGGCTTTGTCGTAACCTTTCCAAGTATATACATACAAATTACCTCTGGATATTATAATACTGATGCCTGACAGCCACACTCCTAGCCCGACCCTGATCCCGTTTCATTTAATTAAAAGTTTTATTATAGAGAAAGATAAAAGGGCATTGAAGAATCAAGCATGGCAAGTAACGAGCAGTGCATCATATAAAATCATTCTGGAGGAAGTTTTAACCTTCGGAATAGAGCAATTCTTGCATATTTCCCACGTCTGCTATTTTAAGTGCACTTTTACTGCCTGTTATAGCTCGAAATGGAGCTAATGGCCATAGAGCTAAGTGGTTTTCTACCGAATTAAAATGAATTTATGTTTGTCTTTAGCAAGACCTGCGTTTATTTTTAGAAATTTAATTAGTGTCTTCTAAGAGAGAAATAATTTAAGGAATTATTTAAATTACCTTTTTGAAAAGATCTATGGAGGGGTTTAAATTTTCTATAAAAACAAAACAGCCGGGCAATGTAGTTTGTGGAAAAATAAATTAAATTTTCAGTAATAGACCAAAATCTGCTTTCAGTTTAATCTACTAGGTGGCTGCACTGGCGTAAGAAATATTTTTTTAAATGATTATTTTTCAGAACTGGAGAGACCCTCACCAAATATATACCAAAGCTAGTGGAACAAAATTACTAGCTTAGCTAATATATTCTTTGGTAGTGGCCTTAATAACTTTGGTAAAAAATTATTTTTGGAGTTTGCGAAAAAAAGTAAATTTTAGTTGAAACCCCCCTCCTTCTAGAATCCAAGTTTTAAAAGCTGATCCTCTTATTTTATTTTTTTCTACTACTGTATAAATAAGAAAACTTTGTGGTCCTAGCAACGCGAATGATAACGAAAGAGAACCTTCGTGTTACCTGGTTGCTAAGCGTTGCTAGCTACGAAAGTAATATTTTCAGCGCCTGGACAAAAAGTAAGAGTAAAAAAAAAGAAAATATGCTTGTGGGAAATATTAGGATTTATTTATAAAAAGTAACTAAGTTATGACAAAATATTTTAAAAAAACTAGGTTAGGTATTGACATTAAAAGTAATTGTGCAATTTGAGCAATTAGCAAAAGAAATTGGAGGAATAATACTTGAATTAACAGTTTTTAAATTTGTTGTTGGGGTATCGTTATCACCTTTAACTACGTTAATATTCATATTTTCACTGTTACTTCATTAGAGGAAATATTGGTAGAATTTCGTGTAAAATCTTCTTTGAAATTTCCACCTTATTACTATAGGATTCAGCAATACATCCCTCCGCAACAGAAGAAGACTTCCAACCTCCATGCCTTTTAAGTCCAAAATATCAACATCCGAAGCATTGGCAAGGAACGTAGTTGACGTTCTTCTAAAAGAATGGCCAGTGTATCTACTGATGTCTTCAAGCTTCAAAAACTTCGCAATTTCTTTAGGTACATTTGAAATAGTGTGCTTTCCAATTACTTGATTAACACATTTACCTCTTTTATAGCGATACAATAAGCGCTCATCTAGAGCATTCCTTGGTCTCAGCTTAATATATTCCTGTAGAAATCTGACATAAGGAACTGAGCCTTCATCGTTGGTTACTACAAAGTTTCTTTTAACTTTATTTTTAGACTCCACTATTTTTACTATAGCCACGTCATTTCTTATTTCTACATCATTTAACTTCATTCTGTATATTTCGTCTGTCCGGCATGCCCCAGCCACTCCCATAATGGCTATTACTTTCATTGCTAAGTAACTTTGATCAGGCGCGTTAAGTAAAAACTTTTTGCCTCATAACCATCGTTTTTCCTTTTAATAAAAGCAACTAGTTTCTTGAACTCCGAAATATCTTGATTTTTGTTTACGGAAATTGTTAACTTGAGCATGGAATATACAGACCAGAGGGTTGGTGGTGATAAAGTCACGGATTTTTCTTGAAAATACGCCAACATCACATTCTCGTCAATCCGCCCCACATTTTTTGTAGCAAGCCATTCAGAAAACGATTTATATGTTTGATGGTACCTCTCTTTAGATTTGTCTGGCAGAAGTGAGGCACACGCAAGGTCAGCTGCCCTTTGGATGCCATTTTCATATACATTTAACATTTTAAAATGGGAATGGATTTATACTAAATTAACAATTATTCAATATCTGACAAGTGCTGATGACAGACAATGTCAACAATAAATGTGTTGCTATGGATTAATTTTTAACAGGTAAAATTTCAAAATCTCTGATATTTCTATTAAAACATGATGTTAATGATTATTAAATTATGCGTTACATAAAACAGTAGCAGAAAAATATAATACATTACACGATGCGAAAGGCCTTTCAAGTGTTCGGAGGTTTTAAATAGCTCGGCTTCGCCTCGGCCATTTAAAAACCACCTCACACCCAAAAAGTAAACTTTCGCATCTTGTAATGTAAATAAGTATGGGACAGCCCAAACACTCGTAGGCACTAATAAAATTTGATATTACACCTGATATCCGACGACTGATCTTTTAGGTCCTGAACCATGCTGAACTTTTATAAAGAATAACCTTTTTTCGCAAAAAAGCTTTTATAATATGACGCCAACTAACGTAGACACACCGTATGTTTTATCAAACTTTACTGCAACGATAACATTTGGCAGCTCACGATTACATAATTGCAGTGGGCCCATAGAAGTCCTCAGAATGAAATCGACGTGCTGGATGCGGTCCACCGGGCTCGGCAATCGTTTTGGCGCGGCCATAAACATCTGGCAAATTACCCAAACATTATCGGTGGTGGTAGGTCGTTGCAAAGCATTCTGTGCATCTCCATGCCTGAATAAACCGCGAACTACTGGATCCACGCCAGCAAATTTCCAAATTATTTCTGACATAAAATCTTCTTTTTTTTTTTTTGGAGTTTTTGTTCCAATGTCTGTTTCAAGAACATGCGTTAAAAATGACCAAATAAAATAAGTATAATCGACGACTGCTGACGATATATAAGTCTCGAGATTTATTTTTCTAAAAATGGCTAGTACTCATATAATATACGTGTGAGCTTATAAATCTGATCAACCTGCAATTTCCGGCAACCGTCCAACTTGTTTACACTCATGTATACAGGTTGTTCTACCCTGCAGCCCCTGTATGTATATTTAAATGTAATATTTTTTTTGTTTGACCGGGCGTACAATACAATTTTACGCTTTCATTTAAGAATATAACATAGCAATTTATGTATCAAGGGCGTTACTAGGACTATAATGCCCTGAAGGTCAGAAAATAGCTCGAGAGTTTCGACCTGATGGGCATTATAGTCCAGTAAAGCCCGTAGTGCATACAATGCTTTATGTTTTACCCAAAAAAGAGTTTTCAATGACTAATTACATTATTTATTCGCAATATAAAAAATAAGTTGCACCTGTACCTGTATACGTAAGTAGATAATGACTGGTGTTAAGTTTGACTTTGATGTTTCTATCAGTTAGTCAGTTGGCATTTTTATTTAACGATTTGCTCAAAATGGAAGAAATTCCACAAAATATAAGAGAAAGGCCATAAAAGCGACCGAAAATCTTTTGCCAGTTAAATCAAGGCAACAGTATGATCGGGAGTATGGCATATTTGGTATTTGGAAAGATGCGAACGCAATTCTTCAAATAACCGAAACCGTTTAATGGCATATTTTCAGGAACTGGTAAGTTATTGATTTTATTTTAATACATATGTTTAACAAACTTTATTATTTTTAGTCGGAAAAATACAGTCCGAACTCTCTCTGGACCAAGTATTCCACCCTAAGGTCTACGTTGATGGTCTATGAAAATATAGACATTTCGCAATACCATCGTCTCATATCTTTTTTAAAAAGTTAAGTCGAAAGGATACGTCGAAGAAGTCTAAAGTTTTGGAAGGAGAACAAATATTAAAATTTATTAATGGACTGTTCTTCTATACAAAATAGCGTTAGTGCTACCACCGCTGCTACCATCACAAAAAACACCGACCATTCTATAGTGGGATCAGCTACATTTTCCAGGACATTTCAAAATTGTAATTTTTATTTTGGAAATAAAGTTTAATTTTTAGTATTGTTTAAAGAAAAATTATTTTTGTATAAACTTGATCTTTATTGTGAGAGAAATAAAATTGGATAAGCAATAAAATTTCCATATTAGCGCATTAGGGCATTATAAGCGGGCATTATCATAATGCCCGCTTATATGCCCCTAGGTGTGATAGCAGGTATTATTGCTACCATAACATATTCCGTTTCTAAGGTATTACAGATCAATAATAGATGGGTAAAAGCATCAAATATATTAATAAACGCTCGTTATGAGGGCGTAAGGCCAACGCTTTCGCCACAGGCTGTGTGGCAAGAGTGATGTGCCTTATTTTTGGTAAAACAACAATTTTATTTAATTAAACGTATGTTAAAAAAGTATACTGATTACAATTTGAGAAATGAAGACCAATTTCCTCAGCCACAGAGGAATGCTTGTATATTAATTTCAGTCGTTACTAGTATTGTTTGCACCTCCGGCGTAAAGCACTTTTACGCCCAGGCGAGTTGCTTTCGCGGAGCTCAGGCAACAACTTTCAGCCGCGGGCGTAAAAGTGCTTATTTTCCGCCCTTTATATAAAAATAACTATTTCGGCATTTTTGGTCGCAAGAAAGATTAGTAGTGATTTAAAGAACAGACTCCTGCTAATTTTTTTAAACTCCTGCGTATACAGGAGGAAAATACTATTTTTACCCCATATTGCATTTAGCGAAAGCCGTGGAAAATTAAGATTTTTGGCATTTTCTTTCAAACGATGATTTAACCCTCATATACCGAAAGAACGACGAATTCTGTGGACTGTTTTTAGAACTCCAGCGTATAGAAACGAAAAAAAAACTAATTTTATTCCATACTGTATTTAAAAAGTCCATAGAACAGGGATTTCCAAACATATTTATTAATTGTTTTGCCTATTCTTTCAAATAGTTATTAGATTATACATTTCTGAAACTAAATACGTTTAGTTTTCCCTTCAGAAAATCCATCCATAGATATAGAGGTCACCAGGAGCACGGACATCGACTACTGAGTTTTGAAAAATCTTAAATAATGGGTTTTTTTCGGTCTTCTAACTGGATCTTAAACATGTTTTTATTTTTAAATACCATTATAAGGAAAAATTGCACAAGATATGAAGGAATATATTTTTATTAAAACTGGTCACAGAATTAATCGGCACAGTAAATTTTTTGTCCATTTTCAATAAGCTGTAACTTCGAAACAACTAAACGGATTTGGTCATTTTTTTTTACGTTTTGAAGATCAACTCTTATACTTTCGACTGCTTTTTGCCGATTTTTTGTAAGCTAAGATTTTCTATGATATACAGGGCACGGAAAAAAGTGTTGCAGTTTTGCAAAGTTTCATCATACTCCCATTTTGCTAAAACATTTTTTTTCACTAAAATTATAATTTGCGACTATAGCTAGGACTAATATCTCGGGACGTATTTGGTATTTTTTTGATAAGTCTTCTGAAACAAAAGATAATCGATTTCTATTTAAACTCGTATTTTTTAAAGTTCTTTGAGAACTTTCTGAACATAACTTAATTACCTTGAAAAATTCGGATAAACACTTTTCCGATACATAAAAAAATATGGTTTAACTTTTACAGAAACATACAGGGTCTCTCATAAATACCATACAAAATTAAATAATTTAATTCTTTTGATAAAGCAGAATTAACAACTGAGGCGCTTTCTTTCCCGGGCATGATTATCAGATCATGATTCAACGTCAAAACAAAGAACGATTTTTTGTTTTGACATTTGAACAAACGAATCACGAAAATTTTATGTTCACAATGATTGCGAAACTGTCAATCGCTAACCGAACATGATTCTGTGATCGAGTCGAAAGAAAGCGCCTCTAAGGCGCTTTCTTTCGTCCGTGGTTATGCGAGAGACCCTGTATGTTTCTGTAAAAGTTAAACCATTTTTTTTATGTATCGGAAAAGTGTTTATCCGAATTTTTCAAGGTAATTAAGTTATGTTCAGAAAGTTTTCAAAGAACTTTAAAAATACGAGTTTAAATAGAAATCGATTCTTTTGTTTTAGAAGACTTATCAAAAAAAAATGACCAAATCCGTTTAGTTGTTTGGAAGTTACAGCTTATTGGAAATGGACAAAAAATTTACTGTGCCGATTAATTCTGTGACCAGTTTATATGGAAATTTACAAATCTAAAGAATAATTTATTTTGTGCTCTTAAGTAGAAACTCAATAATTTTATAGTTTTGAAACAATCGGGTCACATACTTTATTTAGTGTTTGCTTGCCAAGAAGCACTAATGCATGGATAGGATATATCTGTGAAAAAGCTGGAAATCCTTGGAAATTATTTTTGTCCAAAATTAAAATATACTTTGCTTAATTTTTTTAATTGTATTAATTTTTATTGTATTAAAATAACTAATTAATTGTTAAAAAGATTGTCAAATAATTTTTTTCTGTCTTTAATAGTCTGGGGAGGTAGCAACGTCGGAAAAACAAGAAATTTAGATCGGCTGATTTTTAATATGTTGTTCTCCCTCCTCTTTCGGGTAGATCCCTGGCTGTCTGGCTGGCGGTAGCGGTTGCGTTGGCGCCCAGCTGTGACCTTGACATATAGAACTGTCACTGATATGTCACAAAATGCAGATCCTAGTCATATATTATCGTTCTAAGTTTCTTCAAAATATACCGAAACGGTCCAGGAGTTAGAAGGGGACGACTGTATAATTAGCAATAATAAAAGCGTCTGGCAATAAAGTGAAGGTCGAAATAGCCCGAGGGCCTCTGGCCCGGAGGGCTATATTTCGACCTGATAGTCCAGTAAAGCCCGTGATGCATACAATGCTTTATGTTTTACCCAAAAAAGAGTTTTTCAATGACTAATTACATTATTTATTCGCAATATAAAAATAAGTTGCACCTGTATCTGTATACGTAAGTAGATAATGACTGGTGTTAAGTTTGATTTTGATGTTTCTATCAGTTAGTCAGTTGGCATTTTTTATTTAACGATTTGCTCAAAATGGAAGAAATTCCACAAAATATAAGAGAAAAGGCCATAAAAGCGACCGAATATCTTTTGCCAGTTAAATCAAGGCAACAGTATGATCGGGAGTATGGCATATTTGGTATTTGGAAAGATGCGAACGCAATTCTTCAAATAACCGAAACCGTTTTAATGGCATATTTTCAGGAACTGGTAAGTTATTGATTTTATTTTAATACATATGTTTGTATAAACTTGATCTTTATTGTGAGAGAAATAAAATCGGATAAGCAATAAAATTTCCATATTATGCATTAGGCATTATAAGCGGGCATTATCATAATGCCCGCTTATAATGCCCTAGGTGTGATAGCAGGTATTATTGCTACCATAACATATTCCGTTTCTAAGGTATTACAGATCAATAATAAATGGGTAAAACATAAAATATATTTTGCCCTTAAAATAGATAAATTATAAACACCAAATGGTAAATTTAGAGGTTTCAAAAATGTAGTGTTGTTTTTTTTTGGTTTAGAAATCTTTTTACCTTGGAAAATATACATAATATATTTGTAAATAAAGTAAAAATTCACAATAATCGTAAAACCCAAACGTTGATGTTACAGCCCGTCAATGCCGACAACACAGCTAACGACGTACCAAAATAACGTCCATAATGAAATGGACACCTTTACTGTTTGAAATCCATAAACGGTGTTTATGCCATTTGACGTGTTAAATATCCATGACATAACGTGGAACTAAATAAACCCGTTTTGGTAATCTTTCCTATAGTCCAGTCGATATAGTGTATTCTCTAACTAGTGCTGAAAGTGTCACATTTTCGCACGCAACTGCAGTTGACCGAACGACGCGTAGCAGAGTTCGGTTAAGCAGTCACGGCACTTTCGACTAGGGCTGGCAACCGAAACCGGTTTTTCGGTTAACCGGTCGTTAACCGGTTTTCGGTTAACTACGGTTTTGGCCATCTGAAACCGGTATTCGAATACCGGTATTCGAAAACCGGTTTTCAAATATCGGTTAACCGGTTTTAAAAAAGCGGTTTTCAAATACCGGTTTTTCGATAATCGGTTTTCGAATACCGGTTTTTTGGATAATCGGACCAAAATCGAAAAGCGGTTCTTCGAATATCAATTAATAGGTTTTTGGTTGATTGCGGTTTATATAAAAACTACAACTTAATAATTAATAGTTTAAAAAAACTAAAAAAACACAGCTTTTATATGCAACCGAACTAAAAATTAGAAAATAATTTTCATTACAAAAGAATATTGTCATTTCATAGTAATAGAAAGCGTGGAGGTGCATTTTACTATATTTTCATAACTGTTATCCATCATAGATATTTGCAAATATCAATAATTATAACATTATAATATATTGTAAAATGCACCCCACGCTTTTACTATGAAATGACAATACTTTTTTAATGAAAAATTATTTTCTAATTTTAGTTCGGTTGCATATATAAGCGTGTTTTTCAGTTTTTCAAACTATTAATTATTTTTCATTTTTAGTTTCTGCTACTCTTGACAAAATGGCGAAAAATTTTTTTAATGAACAAAGAGTGGCAAATTTTAAAATTTTTCCAACAGATTGCAACTCACTAAAAATTTCTTCTTCATTAAGTAGCAAAGTTTGAGAATTTTGCCAACAGGTGGCAACCTAGGTGTTGTTTTTATATTTTTATAATATAAAGGAAAATTTTTTTCCTGGCGATCAAAAAAAAGAATGTTAATTTTTATTAATTGCACATTATGTATTATGTATACATTACACATAATGTAATTTTTATTATTTAATCCTTGAACTAATGGTGCAACTAACCCTATATTTTTATTTTTCATAAAAATTAAACACTCATGGTGCAACTAACCAAATTGTGTAAAAACTAAAAAATTTCTTCTTCATTTAATAGCAAAGTTTGAAATGTTGCCAACAGATGGCATCCTAGGTGTTGTTTTTATAATATAATGGAATTTTTTTTCCTGGCGATTCAAAAAAAAGATAACGGGATACTGTTTTTAAATTATTGCATCTTCATCGGTCCTTGACACGTGTGCAAAGTTTCAAAGAAATCGAATAGCTGGAAGTTGGTTAAAATTAGGCTCAAAGATTCCGTTACATAGATAGATAGATAGATAGATGGATAGTTACAATCCCCAGAAAATTGAGTTGTTTGCATTTTCTTCTGGCAAAGGAGGTGTAGCGATGATTTTTTATGCACGAAGTGGTTAAGACCTGGAATACCAAAAGAACCACGGTTTATTGAATTTTTTTGAATTCCAGCGTATAAAGGAAAAAAATAGTATCGATTTTATCCAAAATTGCATTCAGAAAAACACCCAGAAAATTGAGTTTGTTTGCATTTTTGCCGTGAGATAAGTTAAGTGCTAATTTTTCTGTTATCTATTATTATTATTGCTGTTAAATATGAACAGAACCGAAGATCCTGTATAAACTATTAATAAGATATCGCATAGAAATGGGAAAATATTTTGGATTTTACGCTATATTGCCTTTAAAAATTAAGATATTTTACATTTTTTGTCACGAGGGAGTTTTAGCAATGATTTTTCATGCACCACTAGATAATTTAGGGTGGAATATCCAAGACAAGACGAATTTCCTGTACCAAATATTGATACGGCATCTTAAAGGGGAGGAAATATATTATTGATTGTTTGTTGCCAGACAGGTGTGGTGTATGTAAATTTTCTTTTGTATTTCCGTTCTGAAAACAAGAGAACAGAATATCCTGCACTGCACATCCCATAGAGCGAAGGCTACAAGCCTAAATACTAGCGCACCGTGTGTGTCTTAAGCGAGGTAAGAGGGAGTTTGTTGACACGGGACTTAAATACTTGAAGATTTGGGGGAAGGAAAGACCTCCACTGGCAGCAGGTTCCACAGTCTAGAAACTCTAGGGATAAAAGAACGAACAAAGTGGGAAGTTTGGGGCCTGTCCAGTTGAACGGTATAGGGATACATACGCGCGGAACCACGAGATTTCTCCGTTGGGAACCGTGAGTGGAGGAACTATACTGGACAATTCTTCAGAGCAGAAGCCATGGAAGTACCTATAAAAAAGCGATAGATCCCCCACAGCCCGACGATGGGCAAGAAAGGGAAGCCTTTTTGTAAGTGAAGGATCATCAATGAGACGAATAGCTCTTCTTTGAATAGAATCAAGAATGCTTAGGGTTGTGGGGGACGCCATGCCCCAGATATGGGAACAATATTCCAAGGGAGGTCGGATTTGGGACACATACAAAGTGTATAAATTAGAAGCGGAAAAATACTTTTTGGCTCGAAAGAAATCCAAGCTTTTTTGAAGCTGCCGTGGCTATAGATACAATGTGTTTATGCCAGTTAAGGTTACTTTCAAATGTGACGCCCACAAGATTGAAGGTGTCTTTGCTCTGTAAAACTTGGCCGCTCATAAGTAGAGGATGAGTATTTAATGATTCATTTCGCGACAAGGAACATGATTGTGTTTTGGATGCATTAAAATGGACGAGATTTTTGGCGCCCCAATCCAATATTAAATTAAGATCCTGCGAAAGAGATATCTGCATCGCTCTGCGTTTTGTCTTTCAAAGTCAGTTTTAGTGATAGGTTTAGGAACCTTGAAAATTGGAGTGAAGGGTACTATCGTCGGCGCGGCGAGCGTCGATCTCCGGAGTTAAGCAGTGGAATGCGCGCCCATAATTTGGATGGGTGTCCGGCGACAGCGGTGTTTTGGGCAGCGGCACACGGTGTTTCTGCTCGGGGAAGCGGACCGAGCAACAACCATCAAGTTATGGAATGAATGGTGTGTGAATGAGAAGGAGTAGGGGTCAAGGTACAATAAGCCTTCAGGCTGCAGTGCACCACCCTAGGGGGCGGTCGTCGGACCTGGGTGGGATGACCCCGAAAGGGTGAAAAAAAAAACTACCGTCGGCGCAACTATGAATGGAATTAGTTGTGGACGAGAGAAGGTCGTTGATGTGAAGAAGAAACAATGTTGGTGCCAGAACTGAGCCCTGAGGGACTCCAGCATTTACTTGGTTGAGAAGCTTGAAGAATGGCCGTCCACAATAACTGATATACGTCGATCAGATAGATAACTAGAGAGCCAAGTACAGAGTTTAGTTGAAAGACCATAGGAGGGAAGTTTATTAAGAAGTGCGGCATGCCAGACCTGGTCAAAAGCTTTGGATATATCAAGAGCAACGATCTGGGACTCACCTAGAAACTCAAGAGACTTATTCCAACAGTGTGATACGAAGGAAAGAAGATCTGCTGTAGATCTTTTGTGGCGAAATCCATACTGCCTGTCATGCAAAATTTTGTGTTTTTCTAAGTACTTAAGAATTTGTGAATTAATTAATTTTTCCATTACTTTACAAAGAACTGAGAGAATTGAAATTGGTCTATAGTTAGATGGAAGAGATTTAGATCCTTTCTTGGGAATAGGTTGAACACGTGCAGCTTTCCAGCTTTCCGGAAAGATACCTGTGTCGTAAGAAATTCAGAAAGAGCCGAGTTAAGATTGGTGCAAGTTCTGGAGCACATTTTTTAAAACGATTGCTGGTATGCCATCCAGCCCAGACGATTTCTTGGTGTTAAGGGAAGAAAGGATGCGCTTAATGTGTTTTACCTTAAAAATAATATCGGGCATTTTATGAGGAACTGGGGTAACTGCTGGAATTGGATGATTTACGGGAGGGTCAAGGGTTGAATTGGCAGCAAATTGTTTAGCAAATAGTTCTGCCTTTCCTTTAGCAGTAGAAATAATTTCATCTTCCCAAACTTAGTGGTAGGAAAGAACTGGTACAAAATTCCTACTTATGTTTTTCGCACAGGACCAGAAAGATTTGCTGCCATTTGAGCAAGAAAGAACTCTTGTTTTTAATACTGATTGTCGAAGGAGTCTTTGGCTTCAGAAATTGTTTGATTGTAGTAGTTTCTTGCCTCAATGCTGGCCTCGTCGGTTTTCTGACTAGGATCCTGTAGAAACTTCTTGTGAGCCTGAACTTTTAAAATCCTAGCTTTATCACAAGATTTGGAAAACCAGGGTTTGTTATTGGATTGTTTGGGGTTCTTGATGGTGTGTGGAATATAGGTTTCAATGCCCAATTGAATTGATTCCGTCAGTTGATTGCAAATTTGAGAAGGATCACCAGAAGAAAAGCAGATGGAATTCCAGGGGGTAAGTGGCGAAGAAGTCCCTCAGGCCATCCCAGTCGGCTGAGTTGTAGTACCATACGGTGCGTGGTGGCATGTATTCATTTACCTCGGGATGTGCAGGGTAAGATATAGTAACTAAGCCATGATCACCAGGCGACCTAGGGGGCTGAGACAGACGATGTTTGAATTTGTATACTTTTTTATAAACGATTTTTGGTAAATTAACCCAGTTGTTACGAATTTTTAAGCTGTTAAAATAAATGACCCAACTTTCAAAAAACCCTGTATAATCAATGCAATGTCAATTTTTTCAACAATAATTAAGCTCGGCAGAGAAAATATTTCTTTTTAATTCAACTCGATAGGCGTGAAATTAATCTTCTCAATGATTGTTTTATATGTATTTTGATGATGAAAATGTGGAATCCGAAAATTCTATTTTATCATAACAAATTTCTTAACATAAATAAACTATTTGGAATAGAGATATTTTGCACCCCTTATTTTGCAATTCCGTTGTGGTTAACGTTATTCTGAGACTGGGCAGTAACGCAAACATGAACCGTTATCGTTATTAACCATACCGGACTCCTTTAATTACGGATGAATACCGAAAAGCTTATCGTTATCGTTATTGTTAAACTGTGTGGTTACCGGATTGTAGAAATTTTAATATCAATTATTTAAAAGGTTAAAATTTTAATGCCGTATTAATTAAAATATCATTTATACATAGGTTCTAATTAGCGAAAAATCTATAGCAGTAATAAAAATCAAATAGTGTTAAGAAATTAAAACGGACTTGCACTTTTACGGATATTCTAAATCAGTAATTAATTTAGATGTTACAATCTGGCACACTTGCTTTTTATTCTACTACCAAACCTAACCTTACTTTTTATGTTTTGCTTATACTGTATTGTTTGCATATACTATAAAAAACGAAATCAACAGAAGTGTTTGCATATATTTAAATATCAATTTATATCTCATGAAGAATAAAAGTAAATACTGATTTTTCGTTAACTTTAAAATCGGTGAACCACAGGCAAAAATAAGGTTATGTGTCGAAAGCGCAGACGCAAGATAAATTTGAAAGGCTGCAAAATCTCTGTCTAAAACTGCTGCCGTAATCGTTATGTTTAATAACGATAACCATAAGGAGGCCAAAAAACGTCTGTTATTTTAAGAGGTGTAAAATGTCTCTAATATGATAGTCGTAGTTATTATACATAGCTAATAGGACCGGCATCGACATTAATAGAGAATTATTGCACAGTAAAATAAGGCCAGACACTAATAATACCGGCCTTATTTTAACATCTGAGCTTGCGCAGATGCATGGTAGGATAAGGACTCCCTTAATAAGTAAAGTGCCTGGCTTTATTTATGTCGGTTTTAGGTCGTGCCCTATTTTGGTCTTATTTTAACTTCGGAACTGTTCGTCTAACCGAACGGCTGCCGACCACAAAATCAAAAAGTTTTTAAAAGTAAAAATACTTAAAACCTTGATTTTTCAAATGTATTTCTGTAATTGTGTTAAACAAAACCCTATAATACAAAAAAATAAAGAAAATCTACTAAAAATTTTCTCCTTTTTTTCTAGGTTAATGGTACTGTCAACATGATTTGCAATAACTCTAAATTATGGGTACAAGCACGATTAAAATAAGGCCGGTATTAATAATTCCCGAGCATAATAAGGCAACTTGCAAAAATTCTCTAATATTAATCATATGGTAGATTATACAATGTGATGTATTTAAAAACAACTTTTGTATTTTTTATAAATTATTTTATCTTTTAAATTGTTTATTGTTGACGTCATAATTATTGCGGCAAGCCATAAAAATGTTTTAAGATGGATGTGGCCTTGTCGAAAGTAGTTCTGGTTGTCTCAAAGCTTTTAGTTTTTTAGGAGCTTTAAAATATCCCCAAAAAATATAAAATATTTACACAGGGTGTCTTACAAAGTTGATGTGAAATGCTACCAGAAATATGACGAATTAGCCACACTTCAGTCCAAAACTGAATTTCTGAATCTTGACCTGAATTTCTTTTTTTTAATTAAATGAATCGTATAAGCCTTATTTTTAACAATATAATTAATACTGTATCTGTATGCAATAAGTAAAGGTAAGTGAGCTAGTAAAGCAATAACAATGGATGTACGTGACTTATCCCATCCGAAATGTTTACATGCCGGTATTCATGTTCGACTGTCTCTTTTCCTCACATTGCCTATATGTTATGTTATTTGGCTGCTCCGGTACACCAAAAAGAAGGCAATGTTAATTAATGGCATAGTAATCTTTTATCAAATTTTCTACTAAAATTTAAAAAAGTTATCATTTGACAGAAAAAGCTAAAAGTTTAGAAATTTAGACCGACTCGACCCAGGCATTTTTGTAGGGTAAACATTATACAGGGTGTGTCAAAATAGAATTATAATAAAATTTAAGATAATAACAGAATAATTCACTTCAGAGTAAAAAGCGTGGGGTGCATTTTACTATTTTTTTCATAACTTTTCCCTCATAGATATTTACAAATGAAATAATTATAACATTTAATATATTAAGCACCCCATGCATTTATTCCGAAGTGAATTATTCTGTTATTATCTTAAATTTTATTATAATTCTATTTTGAGGTATATAATTATGATTCATTGTTTGACCTTTTATTACTGTAATACAGACTCTTTGTAATGAAAAATTATTTTCTAATTTTTAGTTCGGTTGCATATAAAAGCGTGTTTTTTAGTTTTTTAAACTATTATTCATTTTTCATTTTTTAGTTCGATATATCAATTAGTTTTCTGCGGACATGTGATATTGAAATGTTTCACGAACTATTTCGTAATCTAATTATTTCATTTAAAGCTTCACTGTTGCATGGGGTTTCAGAAGGCAACTACTCCGAACAAGTTTCTGTCAGCCTTATGCTGAGAGTACGTCCGAAACTGCACGCATGCGCAGATCGCGCACTAGCTCTTTCTCTGTTACTCTCCTACAGAAAATCTTTAAGGAATTTATTTATCCTGGCGATCCTAACCAGGATAACGGGATACTGTTTGCAGATTATTGCATTGTCATGGGTCCTTGATACGTGTGCAAAGTTTCAAAGAAATCGAATCGCTGGAAGTTGGTGAAAATTAAGCTTAAAGATTCCGTTACATACATACATATATACATACATACAACCCAAGCTAATAATAAAAGCGTGTTAATAAATAAAATTGGTCGGCCGTCGACGTTTTGATAATATACGTGTCTCAGTCGCGCATATGTGCTTCTTTCTTTTGTTTTATTGCATCTTGCATTGCTATTTAAACCCATAAGGTTAATTTAAAATGCGTGCGAGTAAATTAGCTCGATTTTTTATGATGAGTTTCGAATATTTTGGAAAAAACGTTGCTACACAAATTATGTCTTAATTCTTCAAAATGATTAATTTTAAAAACGATTCCAAAATGTCAGAGTAATTTACTAGTTCGACCGAATTTCCTTTAGTTTTCCTAAACTAAAATTATCGATGAGTCTTCATGATTTTCCAAAGAAAAATCAACAGCACGAAGTTATAAAAGAGTCGGAAAAGGCGTTGGCCAAGGCCGACAAATGGGATGAGAAATTTGTAATTGGTTTCCGGAACCGGTGCGAAAATTTAAATGTGGGGTACACGCGAAGTTATTTTTAGGGCTTCGCGTGGAAATTTGCCGATGACCTATTTTTAGCGTGGAAAAACAAAAAGATTACTTAAGAAAAATGAAATCCTATCGGGATTTTAATGACTTGTTCATTAAGACCAAGCCTTATTTCTTTTCATTTAATACGCGTGTTTGCAGGCATGTTTCTGCTGGTTACCCTTTATAGTATAGGAGCCCAGCAAACACTATTTGCCGGCAATGTACATTTTTCATATTGGCATTGATGGTAAAGCATTGGCAATTGGTGGCAATATTATGCCAACATCTAACACGCATTAAAAAGTCAACCCTAAATAAACACTTAATTGCCAATTAATTTTACATGCAGGCGAATTGCCGGCAAGCATACAAAAATGGCGGCATACCAATCCTGATTAAATAAAGCACGCGTTTTTGTTGCAGGCAAATAAATATTGGATTTTTGAAGGCAAACCTTCAACGCATATTCATACTTTTTAAACCATATTATTAACATTGGTATTTAACTAACATTAAAGCAATTTTTTTGATCTGTTTTATTTATAATGGCAGCTAAACAACATTATTTTATTTTTTTTACATAATTTAAAGGAAATGGCCTTTTCATAACATTTTATTGTTAAAAATCATGCAAATAAAGATTAGGTCAAACAAAATGTTTATTATGTATTTTGGAGCGAATAAAAATAAAATGATGGTAAAATTAGCTACGTTAATTTCGACCGAAAGTGACCGCTTTGTGCATTTGTTTTCTACGTGGTTTTCTAGCTTTTTAGTTTCTTTTTTAAAGAAAAGAGTTTTTTAATAGACATAATTAAATGTATTCATTACCTAATAAGTGTGTGTTGTGTGATTAATTGGTGATGGCTAGTCGAGAAGGCAAGATATTAAAGTAGACTGTTAAGAGCTGTAAACATTTTGTTTAAAACTTTATTAAAAGTTTTAAAGACGTGTTAATAAAAAATATTATATATATTTATCTTTTTGCCAATAACTTATTAATGATGGATGCCATCATCTTAAACGCATTTTTTGCCAATAACTTATTAATGACGGATGCCATCACTTTATCTGCAACACGTGGCCTAATAACGGCCAATTGCCCACTTTCGCGTCTTTTTGATACCTTTTGCCAATGCCTTGCCATTAAAGAGTGTTGGCAATGCCAGTAAATTAAATGTACAACGCCGGCAAAAAATGTTATATGGGAGGTAGCAACGTTTTTGAAAAATCATTTTAGTTCAGCTGATTTCTTGATATGTTGTTCTCCTTCCTCTTCTGCATTTTTTGACATATCAGTAACAACTATATGTCAAGGGGACAGCTTTAAATATCAAGGTCACAGCTTGACGCCAACGCAACCGCTACCGCCAGCTAGACAGTCGAGAATCTACCCAAAACAGAAGGGAGAACAACATAATAAAAAATCAGCCAACCTAAAATTCTTGTTTTTCGGACATTGCTACCTCCAGGACTATTAGAAGAATGCAAGGAACAAGCATTCAAAAACATTTTATGGCTCATAAAGGTACTAACTAACCTTGACTACTAACTTTTTAAACCAATACAATGCAGTTTTCCTACTATAAAAATACCACTAAACATACGGGAATCAAGGCCTGATAGTGACATATTTCATACACTTCTGTGAACCTTTTTCGCACGTTCAGACTGTGTAAAATATATAGCCTACTTCATATTGTATTCACATACTAATTATCTCCGATATTAACAAAGGTTCTGGTTAGTAGTTCATTTGTTTTCCATTTTTACTATTAATTAGTCTGTCAAAGTCCCCTCAAAGTATTTTATTTTGAGGGGACGTTAAAATACTTAACCATTGGGGTCATATAAAAACTACAACTCGTTTAAAAAACACTCAAGTATTAACTAGTTTTACAATATACTATTTTGTTAAGGTGTTATTTGTAGGCCCTAAGGCACCTTGTCTACCCCCACTCTTTTTACGTTGGCACCTCCTACTTCATGTTGGCCCCGCCCAGGTAGCTTCTTTTTTAACCAATTGTCCAAGGAGAAGACGCAGGTCTGATACCATTTGTTAGGAGGCGGCGCCAATAGAAAGTGGTAGAGACCAAAGGAAACAAGAAAGAGGGTGGAACAAATATGAATAGATTATAGTATATTAGGTAAAATAGACTCAAACCGATGAAATTAATACTGCATAAATATGGAGGGTTAAAAACATATAGTAAGGCAACTTACTTTTGGAATTTTAGCATAGCGCCCAGTGCGTGTATCTCTAATATGCGCGATATCCAGCAAATCCATTTCGTGGTTTTGATCCACCCAGTACAGATAGAATCCATTTGGATCTACTCTTAACGTAACGGGTATCCCCACTCCTGAATCCTGAAACAAAATTAAAACCATTAAAACAAATAGTGTATTCATAGGTTACACAAAAATTTAGAAAAAAACTGTATTGATCTACACTTAACGCCAAAAGACTTGGACCCCTGAATATCTTGGTTATAAATAATCCTACATGTTTTTTAGTATCAAATAAAAATATTCTTTTATTTACGAAATAAAAAAGATCACATACTTATTTGGAAATAAGAGTTTTGGTGGTTTTTGCAAAGATTTGAAATTGTTGAGCTACTTTTATTTAGTTTATTTGCATTTTTAAAGACGCCAAATTTACATTGGTTCTAACTGAAAATGCCAGGACGTAAAATTTCTGTTTATAACAGAGCAAGAATAATTGCTCTGCATGAATCTGGATATTCCAATCCCTATAGTTTAGACAGTTTAAAGATTCCAAGATCTTCTGTGAGTCGAATCATCAACAGGTATCAAGAAACTGAAAATGTGGAAAGATATGTTATCCAAATTACCCGCCGAAATCGGAACGCAACGACCCCAGCCATTAGAGATCATTTCCAAGGTACGTTCAACCGCGTAATTTCCACCAATACCATTTGCAGAAGACTTCAAAGCGCAAATTTACGAGTCAGAAGATTTTTAAGGGTACCTCTTTTATTGCCTCGACACCGTGCTGCCCGCCACCAGTGGGCGAGAAACCATAGGGAATGGCTTTTAGCCCAGTGGGAAAGAGTCCATTTCTCTGACGAATCAAGATTCGGTCTGGTCAGTGATGACCATCGTCAAAGGGTATGGAGAGAGCCAGGGCGTCAGTCAAGACTCAACTATCCTCGTGAAGTCGTTTCCTATCAAGGGAGAACAGTAATGTTCTGGGGGAATAATGTACAACCGTCGAACCCCATTAATTCGCATACAACAAAATATGACTAGCAAAATTTACATGGAAAATGTTATTAGAACAGAGAAGGAACTTGCGGTAGCCGCCGTAGAAGAATGGGACCGCATATCGCAGGAATTATTTAATAATTTAATCAGTCCACGCCCAGACGTGTAAACTCATTACTGAGAAGTAGGGGAGGGCTCACAGAGTATTAGCTGTATTTTCTTTTTTTGTAGTGTCATACAGGTAATTTTTGTTGCAATAAACGGTATTTATAAATTAACACTGTTTTTACATTTTTTGGTGTTTCTTTTATTTTAGCCACATACATGAACTTAAAATACTTTTTTCAACTAAATTAAAATCGACATGGACAACACTTTGAATTAGTCATTTTAAATTTTTTCTAAATAAATTAGAAGTATAAAAATGCTTGGGAGTCCAAGACTTCTGGCGTTGTGTGTATTAACAACGAACCGTAACGCCACTGGTTTTCTAAATATAAAAATAAATGTCTCATTTCATTAAAAAAAAACTTTGGAAGTTGTCGACGTATATACGTTGTAGAATCAGGGCGTAACAATTTATCTAATAATAACAATAATAATTATGATTGACGTCTCTTCTATATCGTATATTTTTCGAACAGAGTGCCGCCAACGCGTGGGATTATTTGGGTTTTTTGCTTTTTAAGAATGAAGCCGTCAATAAAATCGGATGCATATTGTTCTAAAAATAAAATTTGCTTTTTAATCGTCAATGACAGGAAGGTTTTTTAGTAACTTCATTACAGAGTCGTAGCGAAGAGTCAGAAAGCAAAAAATATTGTGAAAAAAGTTTATATATAGATTTATGGAGCAATCATCGCTTTGCCCTGGTTGCCAAGTTGTTTACAATTTCTGCATGTAAACTTTAATGTCCTTTTGGCTCGCATCTAATTAAGAAAGAAAATATACCATGAATCGAATATTTTTAACTTGACAACGTTGCCGCAGGCAGTCACGCCGAAATGTTAATCGATATTTGTGTTTGATATTTTCAATGGCCGATTTGTTTGGACAGTTCGTTTACATTTTCTGTGATTTATTGTGTGTTTCGTGGTTTTTACCTTTAATTGGACTTTGAATATTGACTTTTATTAGTGATCACAGTGTATATATTAAATTTGTGCTTTTCAACAGATAATTTAAGGTAATATTGACATGGTTATCTGTAAGAAAAAAATCTTTATAAAAACCAAATAAATGACATTTTTAATAAGGTGTGTGTAATTATTGAACTAAACCCCAATATTTTATATTAATAGGAAACAAACTGCAAGTACCTAACATTAAGGGCAAAATAGCACAGCTATATAATTTGAATTTGGCGGGCAAACGATAAAGTCGACTCACGCGCCATCTGCGTTTGCCTTCCTTGAAGACAGACACGGGAACGCCCAGCTTGGCTATCTCTCTCTCGGATAATTTATTTACATTAGAGATTGCTCGAAGGGACCAAAACCAAGAAAAATAGAGAGAGAGAAAGAAGTAATTTCTATTACATCTACAGTCTCAGCTTAGTGCCGTAGGTATATATATATCTACTTTTTCAGATTTAAGTGGTCATATTTCGAAAACTATTAAAGATAGATACATGTAGTAAATGTGGTATATTTGTAAATCTTTTTAAAAGACCTTTTTAACGATGACAGCGCCCCAAAACCCCCGTAACCAAATTTCGTCAAAATCGGGTTGCCGCAGGTTTCTAGAAAATTACCCCAAAAAAATATAACAAAATGATACCAGTGACAAAGTTTATAAGAGGGGCGCGTTTTACGACGCGACGGCTGTGGCTCGAAATGGTGCATTTTGAGATATATCTTTATAGGAAAAAAACCTATTCTTATTTTAAAACGATTTTGAAACACCCTGTATGTACAAAATTTACATACGACTCCCGACGTCAGAATACGATGATTATGTGACATATTTATCCATGGTCTGATGGTATAAAACCTTCAACTTCCATGGTCACTCGCTCATATTTCTCCAGTTAATACTTTCTTTACCATATTTCAACACAAAACACCTTGTTGTCTCTTTGAATGCTCACTTTAACGTTCCTTTAAAGTTTAAAGTGAGTTTGTCTGTCTTCCTCTGCAGGCAGGTCAAGGATAAAGTAGGACTAAACTGGCGCTGAAGTCCTGAGAATCTGCAATTAGATCTAAGAGCAGGAATGTCGCCCTCGACGCTTTGAAATTTTCCTTTTTGCAAAGTTTAGCTTGGTGTCTAGAGCGAAAGGGTAACGTAAGCTTTTTATCATAAGGCTTTGAAAAATATACGGGCGGATTTAAGAACTTATACATTTGTGAGCTTTTTTTCGATGTTTAGTGGGTACAGGGATTTCCGAAGCCGCTACAGCTACAGAGATAGTTAAATAAGAAAAGAGGTTTTGAGTGTTTCTGTTTTTGTTCTTTTAAAATATTATAATTATTTATTAAAATGTTTACAGGGTGATTCAAAGGTGATCACGAAACTTAAGCGGGTGATTCTACTTGAAAAATAATTGTAAAGCTTCTTAAACATTTTTCAGGAAATGTTATTCGTTTGCGAGTTACAAGCCGGGTCAATTTTTATTTTGGTTTCGCCATATTGCATTTTTATTCTTTAACCAATCCAGTTGATATTTGGCACACAAATCCGACCTTTGCAGATTCTAAAATTTTTAAGACAAAAGCACTTTTTTAAATACCGCCAGAGGTTGCACTTTACCTAAAACTTAAAGGTTGTATTTACACCATAGCTTTTATTTTGTCAGATATCCGCTGAGCTGGGGGCGCCATTTTTATGGACAATCAAAAAGAGCTTAAAAAATAAAGGTACTCTTTATTAAAGTCGATTAACCTCACCGTTTAGGGCACCAATAGTTTACATCAACAGTTTTCATCTAATTTCAATCAAATTACCTTCATACATACAGGGTGTCCAGTAGCTCTCAGCCCAGGCAAACTTAACCGAACGATGCTGCAGCTAAAAAAATAAATAAAAAAACTTCCTTATGCATATGTCCTAAACGTACCTAAATATGAGTCCCGTATACAGGGTCAATCGTAAAAAAAAGAAAAAATATATCCATAAGAAATTTTTGAGCGCGTCAGATTAAGATAGGGTGAATTTAATATTGGATTGGGGCGCCAAAAATCTCGTCCACTTTAATGCATCCAAAACACAATCATGTTCCTTGTCGCGAAAAAGTGTTTCCAAATACTCATCCTTTACTTATGAGCGGCCAAGTTTTACAGAAGCAAAGACACCTTCAATCTTGTGGGCGTCACATTTTGAAAGTAACCTTAACTGGCATAAACACATTGTATCTATAGCCACGGCAGCTTCAAAAAGCTTGGATTTCTCTTTCGAGCCAAAAGTATTTTTCCGCTTCTAATTTATACACTTTATATGTGTCCCAAATCCGACCTCCCTTGGAGTATTGTTCTCATATCTGGGGCATGGCTTCCCCACAACCCTAAGCATTCTGGATTCTATTCAAAGAAAAGCTATTCGTCTCATTAATGATCCTTTCACTTACAGAAAGGCTTCCTTCTCTTGCCCATCGTCGGGCTGTGGGGGATCTATCGCTTTTTATAGGTACTTCCATGGCTTCTGCTCTGAAGAATTATCCAGTATAGTTCCTCCACTCACGGTTCCCAACAGAGAAACTCGTGGTTCCGCGCGTATGCATCCCTATACGGTCCAACTGGACAGACCCCAAACTTTTCACTTTGTTTGTTCTTTTATCCCTAGAGTTTTCTAGAATGTGGAACCTGCTGCCCGCGGATGTTTTTCCTCCCCCCAATCTTCAACTATTTAAGTTCCGTGTCAACAAACTCCCTCTACCTCGCTTAAGACACCCACGGTACGTTAGTATTTAGGTCTTTAGTCTTCGTGATTTGTCCAAAGATAAAAAAATAATTATTATATGCAAACTAGTGTAAATTCCACCATCTGACAATTTGGGAGTGAAGTAAAGAAAGCAGATGTGCTACAAAATTGTAAAACGTCATTTTAATATTCTCCGATCGTGACTATTTTTTATTTTAAAGAAAATTATTTAAGGATATTGAAAAATATATGTCCGATACGATCTGAACAATTTCCACAAGCCGAAATATAACGGTATTTTTTATGATATATTAGAGACATTTTGCACCTCTTAAAATAACAGACGTTTTTGGCCTCCTTATGGTTATCGTTATTAAACATAACGATTACGGCAGCAGTTTTAGACAGAGATTTTGCAGCCTCTTTTAAGAAATATATTTTGCGTCTGCGCTTTCGACACATAACCTTATTTTTGCCTGTGGTTCACCCATTTTAAAGTTAACGAAAAATCAGTATTTACTTTTATTCTTCATAAGATATAAATTCATATTTAAATATATGCAAACACTTCTGTTGATTTCGTTTTTTAAAGTAGATGCAAACAATACAGTATAAGCAAAACACAAAAAGTAAGGTTAGGTTTGGTAGTAGAATAAAAAGCAAGTGTGCCAGATTGTAACATCTAAATTAATTACTGATTTAGAATATCCGTAAAAGTGCAAGTCCGTTTTAATTTCTTAACACTATTTGATTTTTATTACTGCTATAGATTTTTCGCTAATTAGAGCCTAGGTATAAATGATATTTTAATTAATACGGCATTAAAATTTTAACCTTTTAAATAATTGATATTAAAATTTCTACAATCCGGCAACCACGCAGTTTAACAATAACGATAACGATAACGATAAGCTCTTCGGTATTCATCCGTAATTAAAGGAGTCCGGTATGGTTAATAACGATAACGGATCATGTTTGCGTTACTGCGCAATCTCAGAATAACGTTAACCACAACGGAATTGCAAAATAAGGGTGCAAAATGTCTTTATTTAAAAATCTATTGCCGCTTTTGTCCTCATGTTATCCCCATCCGTAGAGAGTCTGTTTATCATCTATTTTCCGAAACAATTCAAAGAAATCTAAATTTAAATTATTTGAAAGCAAAATTTTCCGACATATTATATCCAACTGATTTATTTACCTTATTAAATAAAAAAAGTAAATTCCATTATAATAAATTTAATTTGGATTACTTTGAAGACTCTGGGCCAAAACGCTTTGAAAACTTTGCCAATAACGATGTTTTTAACAGGGCAGGAATTTAGTGTAACCTGATTTTTAACGAAGCCTCTGACATACGGGGTTTTATGGGGCGTGCTGATCACGAATTCCAAGAGATTCTTGGCGTGAGTACGTTTCGCTCCCGAGATATTCATCATCAAAGTTCAAATTTGAACTAAGCTATACTTTACTATATGCCCCTTCTCTTCGCACTGAGTCAATTCTGATTTAAAGCTGCAAAGTGTCATACAATATTTGATTTTTACCTTTTAAAATTCCGTTATTCTACGCTTGTATTATTTTTGCATTAAATTGCGTGGCTTTACTTTGATAATGCGGCAAACCATACATACACATAAGGCTTCATGGGCACACTGGGATTGAAATGATTTAAAGTATAGCGATGCAACTTAATGCAAAAAAATAATGTAAAATACGTAAAAACCGGGGTTTTAAAAGGTGAAAATCAAATATCCTCTGCCACTTTAGCTTTTTTGAACTCAAGAATTGTATGCAAAAAGAAGGGGGAATATTGTAAAAATAGGATTAGTTTAAATTTCAAGTCTGATGATGAGCATCTCAAGAACGAAAGGTTTCCGCCAAAAAATTCTTTCAGATCTCGTGATCAGCGGCCCAAAAAACCCCCTGTATACTCAAATTTCGTCAAAATCGGAGTTGCCGCAGGTTTCTAGAAAATTACCAAAAAATATATCTTTTCGCCAGGTAGCAATTAACGTCTTTAAAAGTTTAATAATTAAATCGGTTTTATGTAATTTAAAAATCATTAAAATTTACTTTTTATATGGAAAAATTTAACCCAAATATTCATGGGTGTCTACTTAAGTTCGCAACTCATATTAAAAACTTTTTTTTATTATCAATTTTACGAAAAAAGTTGTTATTCTTTATAAAAAGTTCTGCATGGTCTAAAACCCAAAATGCAATTATCAGGATATAAATTTTTTGCAGTAAAAAAAAGCTCCTCTTCTATGAACCACCCTATATCTTCTTTCCTTTTTAACACGCTTTTTACTAACTTGAGCTCGTCACTATCTATCTGGCGCAGGGAATCTTTGAGCCTAATTTAACCAACTTCCAGCTATTCGATTTCTTTGAAACTTTGCACACGTATTAAGGACCCATGATAATGCAATAATCTGCAAACAGTATCCCGTTATCCTGGTTTGGATCGCCAGGAAAAAAATTCCATTATATTATAAAACAACACCTGTGTTGCCATCTTTTGGCAACACCCCAAACTTTAGCTACTCTTGACAAAATGGCGAAGTGAATTTTTAGTAAATAAACTGGAGCATTTTTACATACATACAAGCATACATAAATGCATATCGAACTAAAAATGAAAATAAATAATAGTTTAAAACTAAAAAACACGCTTTATATGCAACCGAACTAAAAAATTAGAAAATAATTTTTCATTAAAAAAATATTGTCACTTCATAGTAAAAGCGTGGGGTGCATTTTACTATTTTTTCATAACTTTTCCCTCATAGATATTGGCAAATATAATACTATAACATTTAATATATTAAGCACCCCCACGCTTTTTACTATGAAGTGACAATATTTTTTTAATGAAAAATTATTTTCTAATTTTTAGTCTGGTTGCATATAAAAGCGTGTTTTTTTAGTTTTTTTAAACTATTATTTATTTCCTCTCCTTGCTCCTTTCCAATAGCCAGGTTGAAAACATCTAAAATGCCTAAATTCAATACTCTTTTGCCAAAACTTACGACTTTTTATACATTTTTAAAACCCAAGGGGTGCGGCAAAATCCTCCGTCCCGGCGCCCACATACATATGCAGTTTTTTTTAATATGCTCAGTAGAACTAGGTATTCTGTTTTTTAAAGCTTGTTGTAAATAAATATGAAAAATGCTGGGACAATACTATTCGTAAAAATATATTGTTTGCACCCCTGACGTACAATTTTACACCCACATACCTAAAAGTGATATTTTACGCTCCTTGGTTCAAAAATAACTATTTTACCAATAATAATTATTTTAAGTTTTGTCTGAATTCTTCTTGTTAAGAGGTAGATAATGTAAAGACCTGGTTATACAGTGAGCTAGAATCCCAACGAGCAATGTTCGAGGTTCGAGCCCCTCTAGTTGGATCGTGCAAGGAAGCATAAGTGTATCCCTACTGACTTATTTTTTTGAGCAGAAGCCGTAAAAAATACCTATAAAAAATGATGAGATCCCTACAGAGGCAAGAAAAGTAATACTTTGGTAAGCAAAGGATTATTAATAAGGCTAACAGATTTACTTTAAGTAAGAATAAAAATGCAAGGGGTTCTATTTCTATTTCTATTTTGTTTTCTTGGTTTTGGTCCTTTCAGGTCCAATCCACCACTCTTCTCCCTTCCGGATTACGCTTTCCAGGGGCTTCGTCGCCGAAAAATCTGGATAATCGACCTCGTAGCTCCCAGAAATTCCAAAAAGAAAACAAAATAATTCAACAATCGATGCAATGCATAAATTGTCGGCTGTCAAACCAAGATCTGCTACTGGTGTTACGTATAACCTTTACTTTCACTACAACACAGTTCCCAAGGCACGCCCATCTATTTTCCTCCATTTGAGAAATACGTCGTGTCCACCACCAAACAGGATACCATCAGCTTATAAGAATCTTCGCTCACAGCGCTTAGATCCAGAAGAAAGATGCCGTCAATTTAGCGTGAATCTTTCCTTGATCCCCGAAGGTAAAAACGTCCGTACGGCACTTCTAGCCGCCACTCCGGGAAGAACATTGTAGTCCGCACTGTCCGGAGGTCAAACAAAGATTCAAAATGCAGGGGTTAAGAATGATTTTTAAATTTATTGTTATTTATAACTAAAAAATAGACAACGCCTCCTATGCTATGTAGAGTCTGTGTAAAGGCATTAACATCGATTCAAATTTTAAATACGGGATTTTGCAATTTTATCAACCGAGGGCGTCATAATTTGTTCGCCACCAACACACTAATTACTGTTGACATCTCTTTGACAAAAAGTGTTTTAATCGACCTACACGTTATGGTAAAGTTACAATTTTTCCAGTTTTTTTTTTATAGAATAGGCTTTAACCGAATATATTGTACGAAATTAAAGCTAACAAAGTAAATTAAAACAGGGTAAAACGTAAAAACCCAGCATTTAGGGACGACATGCCAGCTCGACTTGTTTAATTACCTTTCAATGTGTTGAACAGTATTAGGTAGCGATTAGACAAAACGGATACACCAAAAACACGGTAATTTTTTTATTGTAGTAAATACTAAAACTTTATCCTCTGTCCGTGAATAAACGTATCAAGGTGTAAGTTAAATTACAGAATAATAGACTTAAGAAGAAGACGTTCTTGTTTAGCGTTGAATTCAGAGATGGGCCCGGGAGGAATAATTCTCTACGAAGCAACCCCCCAGAAGGGGTGTAAATAGAGCAATATTGGCCTTTTGTAGCTGTTTCGTCCCCCCGCAGACAAATAAATGTGTAAAGTTTATTTTTTTTTTTTGCTCTGTACATTTTCTGTAGGCCAATTTGCAAAGCAAAATGGTGAAATGGTAAATAGTAAGATAAAAATATTTTATATTTTGGACTGTGTTATTTTTTCTTACCCCCCACCTCCTCCCCCAAAAAACCATTTCTGCGCACGGACCTGTTTCTGGGTAATAAGTATGAATGTAGTCTCAAATGTAACATGGTTTTTAGTTAAAGGTAAAAACCTTTTTTTCTCCTCATTTTTCTCGCGTTAAATTATTTTTTAATAACATTAGGATCCCCAAGAATACTGCTCCCCCGGTAAAAAAATTTCGAATTCAATACTGTTTCTGTTGTGAAATTGTGAGTTACAAGCAGTAAAATATGGCTTTACATAGATCAAGCTAAGTTTAAAAACCAAGGTTAGTTTATATTTATAGGTTTGCGACATTTCCTCAACTTTTAGGCGGTTCGAGGTCGGGGACGCAAGGAAGAGCACTCCACGGAGAAAAGTTGGCAAGACTGAGTAAAATCAAGCTGATGATCAATCCAGTGGCGTCTAGATTTGCGCATTTCATTTTTGCATTGTTTTGGAAGTGATATTTGTTGCAAGATATAATTCCTAATGTTTTTATTTAAAGTAAAGAGAATTTACAACTTAATAATAATTAAAAACTGTTGTGTAAACGGTTGTTCTAATAATACAATAATCTGTATATCTCCGGCACACACAACATGGCGGCGAAAAGTGGGAGATGTGACGTCATAACACGTCAAGCAATATGGCCGGAATGTCGTGACCTTAAATAGACCGACTTTGTAAAAAAACATGCAAATTCAGTGTTGCCAAATGTTTACTTATGGAAAAACAATCGTAATGAATGGTTAATAAAGTTTTTGAGATTTTAATGTACATAAACATAAAAAATAATGGTTTTGTTATTATTAGTTTAAGGTTAAGTAGATTGGGACCTTATGTTTCTATGGATAAGGAGTATTATTATAGGGAAAAAAAGGTATACTTTTTTGTTAATTATGGTGATTAACTTGTTCTTTAGAAGGAAAAATTGAAGAAAAATAGGGCTAAGACCTTAAAAAATAGTGAAAAGAGCCTCCTGTTTGGAGGTAAGGACCCTCTTTTTTCTCTTCAACTTTTAGTTTATTCAAGAAAAAAATCCTCAAATGGTATGAGACCCAACTTTTATAGAAGGAACACTTTAAAAAATGTAAATTCGGTGCTCTTTGGATAAGAAAAAGAATCGCAAAAGTTTAAAAGCAAATAAATCGGCATGCCTTGACTTCGCGCCTTTATTTCTTTATATATGCCGGTTGAGCAGCTGGTCATCGCTATGGATAGAATTTTTGGTCAAAATTACTACAATTAACAAAATGGTTTTTTCGAAAAATTATAAATTTACAAATCTTTTTGAAACCTAAAATATTATATGTTTTTAAATTTATAACATATTATTTTTATTTACAAATAAACTAAAATGTAGCTTGTTGTTAATTCGTGTATGCGAATTATAATATGATATACAGGGTAATGATTTTAAATGGAATACCCTGTTATATCACCACCAAATACTATTTGATGTGTCATCTCAATTAGTTTCGGAAATATGACCATCAAATCTGAAAAATAATTTTAAATTATTCTTAGAAGCGTATGAGATACATCTTCCCAACTTTTTTTTTTTAACGTAAAAAATAAAAACACTGTTGTTGGGTAGATTCTGTGAATCCATATCTTTCATCAGAATGCTTTTATCTTTGATATACAGTGTAGGACCATATAAATTTTAAAATGGAAAACTTATAAATTATAAAAATCTTGTATCTGTCCTTACACTCAGAAGTAGCAAAAGTAGGAAGGCAATTGTAAGTACAAAAACTGATAAAGAAAAAGGTAAAAAAATCTTTGACAAAAGTAGCGAGACTTCGCGAACTGCATCGGAAACACAACAATAGCTCTTATTATTTAAACTCTTTTACTTTCTTTAGTAAACAAGGCTAATAATAAACTAAGTAGATTAAATGTTGTATATTTATGTTTACTTAAAATACATTTTCAAGTTTCTTATTACCCCAATAGAAGTCGTCATATCCTTTTATAATTTTGCGTACATGTAGTTTGGAGTATCTACTTTGAAATACACAGCATGAGCCATTAAAATTTCAAAGTTGCTTTTTGGCCAAAATAATGGATTTCTATCCCATAGTATATCGGCGCGTCGCTGTAAAGGATAGCGGCGCCTTTGTATAAAATAGTCCGATTGCAAGCGGCCTTTTTTATGTTTTTGTATTATTTTCAAAGGGTACCGAATTTGCGCTTTTAAAATGTTCTTACTATACCTGCCACCCGGGCCCCAACACCTCTAGCTACACCACTGACACCCTGTATATGTTTTCGAAATAAATAATCAAGCAAAAGTGCTAATAATCTTTTAAAATGCGTGGGGTTAGGATTCTGGGTAAAACAAAAAACCTTTAATCAAAAACAACAGGAACAGACGTATATGAAAACAAATTATTTTTAGGCCTTTTGAAGAAGCTGCTTAATTTGGAAAATCTCGCAGATGTTATTGACTTTCAAAATATTTCCGACTGTTTATGAAAGTTGTACTTTAATAATATTCAATTTAGATTTCCTTGAATTTTGAATTTGTGGTGTGGTGTGAGAATGAAAACTTTGTCCTGTCATTTTCAAGGAAATTCATAATTTAAATAATTAAGAAAATACTTAAATTAAAACAAAAGAGATACGATGTAAAAGTAATGTTGTTTTAATTGGACACCTTATTTATGAGTTTATTTTAAAATAGTATATTACATTACAAGGGTGGAAAATGACTTATTTCACACGAGTGGGAATATTGTTGCACGAGGCGTCAGCCGAGTGCGACAAACCCACGCGTGTAAGAAAGTGATTTTCACACAAGTAATGTACACTATTTTTCCTACGACCACAAGTTATTCACCAAAAAACAATAAAAGTTGTTTGTCTTCACGGAAAAAATAAGAAAACAATTGAAAACTTTGCATCACTAGGGTGATATATACTTTTCCTTACTGCGATATATTATACTGTTTAACAATATTTTTATATCAAAAATCACCTACCTAGAGTCGCTTTTATCATTTAAGAATTGAAAAAGGTCCTCATTAAAAAATATTGCATGGCTTTTTCAATGTAGATCTCAATAACAGCCTGATAACTCCAAATTTATTTTAAATAACAATGACAGCGATGACAGCTTTATATATTATACTTTGCAACACTAGTGTTTGTAAAGTACTTTGCAACACTAGTGTGATATAAGGCATTTTCTATGCATGAAATCAGTGTGCTATTTGCAATTTTCACAAGTGGTCGTAGGGAAAAACTTATTTTTCGATATACGGGGTGTTTTCTAACAACGGTAAGAAAATTTAAGGTGTGATTCCTTATGTTATTTTATGAGAAAATAATATGATATAACACATATGTCCGAAGTTGCTTTCTTACTGAGATACAGGGCGTTAAAATTAAAAAAAATCCTGATATTTTTAATATGCTTAAGCCGATTTGGATAAAATTTGGTTCATTTATTTAAAGTAATAAGACGCTTATTTAGCTTAAACCAAATTGTTATTTTTGGGTCCAGTGACGTCTTAGTGGGCACCACAACTTATATTATTAGAAAGAAGTACGCCACTGATTTTTTTTTACGTTTTTATTTTTTTTTTTTCATTATTAAGCAATTAATAATACAACTTTTAAGACCCTGATTTTTTTTGTTTCCAGCTTAATTTTTAAGAAAAAAATTAAGCTACTTTAAATCATTCCAAAAATAAGGCCTAAACAGCATATATAGGCTAAATATTAAAAAAAGTCAGCTGCGTACTTTTTTCTCAATAATATAACTTGCGGTGCCCACTGAGACGCCACTGGACCCAATATGAACAATCTGGTTAGGGCTAAATAAACGCCTTATTACTTTAAAAACGATGTACCAAATTTTATACAAATCGGCCTAAGCATATTGAAAATATTGAAGAAAAACTTTCTTTTTCTTAAGGGGTTATATACAGTTAGAAGGCCGAAAAAAGGGAATTTTCCAGATTTTCTGAGAAAAATTTTAAATTTCGTGATCTAAAAATTTGTTCACATATTACAGGTATCTTTAAACTGTATTTTAAGAGTATCAGTAAAAATGTTTATTTGGTAAGGAGCCTACAGCTGATCTCCGAGAGCTCCCTCAAAAAGACGTTTTTGCGGCGACCACTATATCTCTGAACTAGATCCCCTAAAATTAAAAACACTTAAAAATATATTTAAGAAACTCTTGTTAAAATTTGAAACTAATCGGTTTTCGAGTAATGTTGGTCACCGATTTGAAAACACCATTTTGAAAAAACGCGTTTAAAGTTTGAAAAAGCACATAAGAGCACTCTGAAACGTCTTTTTAAATTTGCGTATAACTTCAAAAATATTCACCCGATAGATATAAAATTGTGTGTATTCTTAAATATATGTACATTAAGAAAATAAAATTTAAAAAAAACGATTTTTTGAACATTCTAACTGGGTGTATAACCCCCTTAAATTTTAACGCCCTGTATCTCAGTAAGGAAAAACCTCTGACATATGTTTATAGTTTTTTTTTCATAAAATAACATAGGGTATCACACTCTTGAAGTTTCGTACCATTAAAAACACACTGTATAATGGTTCATACATTGTGCCCCTAAGATAGGTGTTACAAGAAGACAAATAAACTGAGAATTTTAAAATTTTAAAACGGAATTTTGGACAAACTGGTCATAGGGTCTAAATCGTATAAATACAAAATTTTATAGTTAGACCATATTTATTTCATTCTGAAAGCGATGCCGCCAAGTACACAAAAAATGATAAAGCAAATAAACCCTTTGTGAACAATGATTTATGTGCAGCAAGAAATATTCAACCCGACGACTACGCCACGCGTTACAGGTTTTATGGCACGCCAGAGACGAAATAAGAGCATGTTTTTAAGTACGTGATACGTGTTTTTCGCAATATTTTTATTTATCTATCTAAAAAATATGTAATCAGGCTCTGTCAGAGGTTATGTGGCTTTCGAAAAGATTTGTTTACTTTATCATTTTTTGTATACTTGGCGGCATCGCTTTTCAGAATACTAAACTATAAATACTATAACTAAAAAACACGCTTTATGTATGCAACCGAACTAAAAATTAGAAAATAATTTTTTATTAAAAAGAGTTTGTATTACAGTAATAAAAAGGTTAAACAATGAATCATAATTATATATCTCAAAATAGAATTATAATAAAATTTAAGATAATAACAGAATAATTCACTTCAGAGTAAAAAGCGTGGGGTGCATTTTACTATTTTTTCATAACTTTTCCCTCATAGATATTTACAAATGAAATAATTATAACATTTAATATATTAAGCACCCCACGCTTTTATTCTGAAGTGAATTATTCTGTTATTATCTTAAATTTTATTATAATTCTATTTTGAGGTATATAATTATGATTCATTGTTTGACCTTTTATTACTGTAATACAAACTCTTTGTAATGAAAAATTATTTTTAAATTTTTAGTTCAGTTGCATATAAAAGCGTGTTTTTGGGTTTTTTAAAACTATTATTTATTTTTCATTTTTAGTTCGATATATCAATTAGTTTTCTGCGGACATGTGATATTGAAATGTTTCATGAACTATTTCGTAATCTAATCATTTTATTTAAAGCTTCACTGTTGCATGGGGTTTCAGAACGCAACTTCTCCGAACAAGTTTCTGTTAGCCTTATGCTGAGAGTACGTCCGAAACTGCACGCATGCGCAGATCGCGCACTAGCTCTTGTATACTTGGCGGCATCGCTTTCAGAATGAAATAAATATGTTCCCAACTATACTCCAATCGGCAATATACACGGCCTGTTATAACTAATATTATAAAAATGACCAAAAGTAGAGTACTTTTGTTTTTAAAAATAGGGCAACCTTGTATAAAAACATGATGTAGAAAATTGTATGATATTAGTATTTTTAAAATTTTAAATATTTTTAATAAAGGTTAAGCCCGTCCTCATTAAATCATTGTAAATTCACCTTAACAACATTGGTTTATGACCGATGTAGGAATCAGTACATTAGGTACAATTATTATATTATGACATTCATGCACGTATATTTGCAACATTACTGATTATTTGATTGATTACAAATGTTTTCAATTACTATTCAGGTGTGTAAGTTAGTACAACCTTTCTTAATTATGATTTAACCTTAACATTGCCAATGGATCAACGCTGGGTTATTATTTATAAGACGAGCGATAGACGTAAATATACGCACACGAAGCTTATCTGAGGACACCGGATCCGTAAGTTCATCGTTTGAAGAGCCGGCTAGCCCCGCTTCTATAAGGTGCAAAAAATGCTACCACAATATTCTAGAGCACTCAAGTGTTATTTATCTTTGGACAATCCACGAAGGCTGAAAACCTAAATACTAACGTACCGTGGGTGTCTTAAGCAGGGTAAGAGGAAGTTTGTTAACACGGGACTTAAAAACTTGAAGATTTGGGGGGGAAGGAAAGACCTCCGCTGGCAGCAGGTTCCACAGTCTAGAAACTCTAGGGATAAAGAACGAACGAAATGGGAAGTTCGGGGCCTGTCAATTGAACCGTATAGGGATGCATACGCGCGGCACCACGAGTTTCTCTGTTGGGAGCTGCAAGAGGAGGGACTATACTGGATAATTCGTCGGAGCAGAAGCCGTAAAAGTATCTATAGAAGAGCGATAGATCTCCCACAGCTCGACGATGGGCAAGAGAAGGAAGTCTTTGAGTAAGTAAAGGATCATTAATAAGACGAACAGCCCTTCTTTGAATGGCATCAAGAATGCTGAGGGTTGTAGGGGATACCATTCCCCAGACATGAGAACAATATTCCAGAGAGGGTCGAATTTGGGACACATACAAAGTGTATAAATTGGAAGGAGAAAAATACTTTTGGCTCGGAAAAGAAATCCAAGCTTTTTGAAGCCGCGGTGGCTATAGATACAATGTGTTTATGCCAGTTAAGGTTATTCTCAAATGTGACGCCCACAAGGTTAAATGTGTCCCCGCTCTGCAAAACCTGGCCACTCATAAGCAAAGGATGAGTGTTTGATGATTTTTCGCGACAAGGAACATGATTGTGTTTTGGATGCATTAAATTGAACGAGATTTTGGCGCCCCAATCCAATATCAAATTGAGATCCTGTGAAAGAGATATCTGCATCGCCCTGCGTTTGCTTTCCAAGTCGGGTTGAGAGATTGGTTTGGGAACCTGAAAAGTGGAGTGAAGGGTACTATCGTCAGCATAACTATGAATGGGATTGGTTGTGGAAGAAAGAAGGTCGTTGATGTGAAGAAGAAACAAAGTTGGTGCTAGTACTGAACCCTGAGGCACTCCAGCATTAATTTCGTGAAAGCTTGAAGAGTGGCCATCAACAATGACTGATATACGTCGATTAGAAAGATAACTGGAGAGCCAAGAGCAGAGTTTGGTTGGAAGACCGTAGGAGGGAAGTTTATTAAGAAGTGCGTCATGCCAGACTTGGTCGAAAGCTTTAGATATATCAAGAGCAACGATCTAGGACTCACCTAGAAACTCAAGAGACTTGTTCCAGTTGTGTGAAACGAAGGAAAGAAGATCTGCTGTAGATCTCTTGTGACGAAATCCGTATTGCCTGTCATGTAAAATTTTATGTTTTTCTAAATACCTAAGAATTTGCGAGTTAATGGATTTCTCCATTACTTTACAAAGCATTGAGAGAAGTGAAATGGGTCTATAGTTGGATGGAAGAGATTTAGATCCTTTCTTGGGAATAGGCTGGACACGTGCAGCTCTCAGCTGTCTGGAAGGCTCTACCCAGTGTCATAAGAGAATTCGAAGAGCCTGGTTAAAATAGGTGCAAGTTCATGAGCACATTTTTTTAAAACGATTGCTGCTAAATATGACGATTCAACCCAATTTATTTGTTGATAATAGGTGTACTGTCAATTATACGCGAGTTTTTAATGGCTCTAAGAGCTGTATTGATAATATATTAACTAATATTAGTCAGGAAGATTATGTGGCGGGTGTTGTAGAGCCTTGCCTATCTGATCACTATGGTCAGTTTATAAATGTGAACATTGGGAAAAATCGTGTAATTAAAAAGCGCAAAGTTAGAAAAATTACAACAGCTGGACTTGCCGCTTTAAAAAATGATCTAGGGAGTATGGACTTTAATGACTTTTATCAGTCTCAAAATGTCGAAATTATGGCAAATTTATTGACAACCAAATGTAAGAACTTAATTGATATGTATTTTCCACTGCGGACTGTAAGTGGCGATAATAATGTACCTGTTAAATGGTTTAATAGGGATTTAAAAGAAAAAGGGAAACTCTCTCGACTATAAAGGTCATAAGTGATGGGTCATCTAACCCTTTATATAAAGAACTTTATAAAGTCTTGCAGGGGGAGTACAGAAGGTCTATAGTTTCTGCGAAAAAACAGGCATATGACAGGTATATTGACGAGTCTCAAGATAAAGCAAGAGACGTATGGAGAATCATAAATTGGGAAAGAAATCAACAAAAGAGAAATGAAACTGTTGTTAACTTATCAGCAGATGATTTTAATAGTTATTTTGTATCTGTAGCAACTGAAATAATTAAAAAACTACCAATTGATAATGAACTGCAGAGTACCTTATTAACAAGAATTCCCACGGTGTCACATTCTTTTGTGCTGTTACCGGTGGTCGATGAGGATATTAATAACATTATTAGGTATCTTAAAAGATCAAATAGTATGGATGTTTATAATATAAGCAATAATATCCTTAAGGAGATAAGTCCTTGTCTGATTAAACCACTGACACATCTAATTAATTTATGTATTAGCCAGGGAAAGTTTCCTGATTGTTTTAAAAAATCCAGAGTGGTTCCACTTTTTAAGAAGGGTGATATTAACCTGCCAGAGAATTATCGAGGCATCTCGATAATTCCCATATTTGGTAAGGTGTTTGAAGTTGTGATTAAGAGAAGCCTAAATCAATATTTGGAAGGTTTTAGATTACTGCATGCTTTTCAATTTGGGTTCCGTGACACACTAACTACAGTTCGGGCTGTTTCCCATGTTGTTAAAGACATAGTTGAGGGGCTTGAAAGGGGGAGTGCATGGGTCTTACCCTGTGTGACCTCAGCAAATTGTATATTTTTGACTTTATTTCAATTAGATATAACATTAATACAATTAACAAGAGATACCTATCCATTTTATTTTCAAAGTAATTTACTCAAATGTTTATTTGGTTTACGTTTTTTGCCTTTACGAACAATAAATTAAGTGAATTTTATGTTAAACATTAAATAATGACTTAATTCCAATATCGTTTATTTTAAGTACATTTTATATTCGTTTTGGTATTCTAAATATAAATACTTTAATTAATTTTATAAAATGTGTTTATTAACACAGTTTTCTTGACCGAAGGATTTCTACGGTTTCAAATATATTGCTTTTTTCGGTGTACAATAGCCTAGAGCAAATGGTGGCGATAATAAATAATAGTTTAAAAAAACTAAAAAAACACGCTTTTATATGCAACCGAACTAAAAATTAGAAAATAATTTTTCATTAAAAAAAAAATATTGTCACTTCATAGTAAAAAGCGTGGGGTGCATTAATATATTAAATGTTATAATTATTGATATTTGCCAATATCTATGATGGAAAAGTTATGAAAAAATAGTATAAATGCACCCACGCTTTTTACTATGAAGTGAAAATATTTTTTTAATGAAAAATTATTTTCTAATTTTTAGTTCGGTTGCATATAAAAGCGTGTTTTTTAGTTTTTAAACTATTAATTATTTTTCATTTTTTAGTTCGTCTATATTGCACAAAATTCTTAATATAACAGTAAATTAGAACATACTATTTAATTAAGCAGCAAAAAGAAAATAACCAGCCCCTATGAAATGACAATGGTAGCAAATTTTAAAATTTGCAAAAGATTGCAACTCACTAAAAATTTCTTCTTCATTAAGTAGCAAAGTTTGCAAATTTTGCCAACAGATGGCAATCCAGGCAATGTTTGGACCGTTGCCAACATATTTGCAACCCACTAAAAAATTTCTTCTTCATTTAATAGCAAAGTTTGAAATGTTGCCAACAGATGGCAACCTAGGTGTTGTTTTTATAATATAATGGAATTTTTTTCCTGGCGATTCAAAAAAAAAGATAACAGGGATACTGTTTGCAGATTATTGCATTGTCATGGGTCCTTAATACGTGTGCAAAGTTTCAAAGAAATCGAATAGCTGGAAGTTGGTTAAAATTAGGCTCAAAGATTCCGTTACATGGCAGCCAGATAGATAGTTACAACCCAAGTTAATAAAAGCGTGTTAAAAAGCTAAAAAAACACGCTTTTATATGCAACCGAACTAAAAATTAGAAAATAATTTTCATTACAAAGAGTTTGTATTACAGTAATAAAGGTCAAACAATGAATCATAATTATAAACCTCAAAATAGAATTATAATAAAATTTAAGATAATAACAGAATAATTCACTTTAGAGTAAAAAGCGTGGGGTGCATTTTACTATTTTTTTCATAACTTTTCCCTCATAGATATTTACAAGATGAAATAATTATAACATTTAATATATTAAGCACCCCACGCTTTTATTCTGAAGTGAATTATTCGGTTATTATCTTAAATTTTATTATAATTCTATTTTGAGGTATATAATTATGATTCATTGTTTGATCTTTTATTACTGTAATACAAACTCTTTGTAATGAAAAATTATTTTCTAATTTTTAGTTCGGTTGCATATAAAAACGTGTTTTTCAGTTTTTAAACTATTATTTATTTTTCATTTTTAGTTCGATATATCAATTAGTTTTCTGCGGACATGTGATATTGAAATGTTTCACGAACTATTTCGTAATCTAATCATTTCATTTAAAGCTTCACTGTTGCATGGGGTTTCAGAACGCCACTTCTCCGAATAAGTTTCTGTAAGCCTTATGCTGAAAGTACGTCGAAACTGCACGCATGCGCAGATCGCGCACTTAGCTCTTTCTCTGTTACTCTCCTACGAAAATCTATAAAGGAATTTATTTATCCTGGCGATCCTAATCAGGATAACGGGATACTGTTTGCAGATTATTGCATTGTCATGGGTCCTTGATACGTGTGCAAAGTTTCAAAGAAATCGAATCGCTGGAAGTTGGTGAAAATTAAGCTTAAAGATTCCGTTCCATACATACATACATACAACCCAAGCTAATAAAAGCGTGTTAAAAATACACGAGATCCCAGAACTGTAGAAAGAAGAATTGCCTATTTTGGATGAAATTAATTTCTTATCGTGGCACCCAAAATCTTCCTGATTTATCCAGAATTCAACATTAAATATTCTACGAATTTACGCGGTAAATTAATTATAGTCATACATTTTTTTGACAAATGACAATGTTTTCCTGGTAGCGCAGTAAACGGAGTCTTTGATCCCTAACCCAAAGGCTCGGGTTCGATCGCCAGGCGGGGATATATTTTTAGGTTATAGTTACTAAAAATACCGCCTGTGGCGCACTAACGCGTTGTTTAGAAGGTGCTGTAAGTTCCAAAAATGCATACCTCAGAGCTTAGTCAACGTTGACGAAACAGGGGAAAGAATGGGAAAAACATCTAATAACCCGACACCTACACTACTCTAGTGCTTAGACGTTGGATGTCACAAAGATAAAAAAATAAGTTTTAATTTTTACACACCTAAAGGACCACACTGTTTAAAAAGAACTGCAGGGACAATGGGGTTTTAATAGAGACATTTTGCACCCCTTATTTTGCATTTCCGATGTGGTTAACGTTATTCTGAGACTGCACAGTAACGCAAACATGATCCGTTATCGTTATTAACCATACCGGACTCCTTTAATTACGGATGAATACCGAAGAGCTTATCGTTATCGTTATCGTTAAACTGCGTGGTTGTAGAAATTTTAATATCAATTATTTAAAAGGTTAAAATTTTATTGCCGTATTAATTAAAATATCATTTATACCTAGGCTCTAATTAGCGAAAAATCTATAGCAGTTATAAAAATCAAAATAGTGTTAAGAAATTAAAACGGACTTGCACTTTTACGGATATTCTAAATCAGTAATTAATTTAGATGTTACAATCTGGCACACTTGCTTTTTTTCTACTACCAAACTTAACCTTACTTTTTGTGTTTTGCTTATATTGTATTGTTTGCATCTACTTTAAAAAACGAAATGAACAGAAGTGTTTGCATATATTTAAATATCAATTTATATCTTAAGAATAAAAGTAAATACTGATTTTTCGTTAACTTTAAAATGGGTGAACCATAGGCAAAAATAAGTTTATGTGTCGAAAGCGCAGATGCAAGATAAATTTATTCGAAGAGGCTGCAAAATCTCTGTCTAAAACTGCTGCTGTAATCGTTATGTTTAATAACGATAACCATAAGGAGAGCCAAAAAACGTCTGTTATTTTAAGAGGTGCAAAATGTCTCTATTGTCTATTTTGTTTTCTTTTATTTTCTATCACAATTAAAGTGTGAGTACGAAGACACTTTAACAAAAGCGTAAAACAAAAGCCAAAAGTAAGAACTACGTAGTTTGAAAACCAATACAATTCCTACGCCAGCCTTAAAAAGCGAGAAAACCACAAAAACCCTGAAAGAAAAAGAATATGTAGAAAGCTCTGGCAAACAAGCAAGCGAAAAAAATCTTTTGCAATTTCGTTGAAAGAAAATACTCTTTATTCGCTTTTGGCGACTAAGAAAATAAATTTCTTTCCAACTCAAACATCACATCAATGTTTTAAATATGAAAGAAAAATATCTTTATTATCAAAGGGTTTTAAAGTATATTATATATCATATATTTTGTTTATAAATATTAAAAGTAACAATAACAATAAGAACTCCAGATAAAAAATTAAATACAGGGTGGCCCACCATATTCGACACGGTCTGTAGCTGGATAACCATGGGGTTTTTAAAAAAGTAAATACTGAAACATATACAGAGTCGGATAAGGCCACAGTATAAAATTATTTTACTCTATACAGGATGTCTCAAAAAAGTGTGACGTATCAAAGCTATATATTTTAAATGGAACACCCTATATTTTATGACGGTTTTAGATTCTACATAAAAAAATAATTTAAGTTTGTTCATAGTACCAAGTGTCTAATTTTATTTCGTTTTTGTGATATTTATTTTTTCAAAATGCAGGGTGCAATTAAATTAATTTTATTTTAACAATATAAACTCCTTAAACTTTAAAATTTGTTACAAGATTAGGAAAAGTCTGCCTTATCATACGTAGGTCATATCAAGATCATAGATTATACAGGGTGATCAAAAAATAATTTCAATTTTTAGAAAGTCAAATAGCAATATCTCTCTTATTTTAAATGGAACACCCTGTATTTTTTTACACCACATGATGACAAACCAAATGCTCTTTTCAAATGGTGTATAGGTTGCCTATACCTATCTTTTTATACTTTTTAAGTAAATTCCGTTTTAACATATTTTTATTCCAAATGTCTATTTAAATGTAAGTAGGCTTGATATAGCTATGCCTATTTACTAAGCCATTATTGCAAAATGTAAATTTGTTGGAAAAAGCACAAAATTAAAAGATTTTGTATTATCTGCCACTATTTTTAAAATTCACAGAAAAAAATTCATTAGTTGCTTATAATGCTACTTCCAATAACACTTATTTCAGCTGAATGTGGTAATGATAAAACTTGTGTTTTTGAACAATCCTAATAACGCCTCTGGTCAGTTATGACGACATTCTGTGACCTATAACTCGTTTCTTCCAATATCCATAATCACTGTGTCAAATTTTTTAAAGCAACTATTAAGGTTATCAGATGGTATCTCCTGGAATATTTTTCAGGATTAACTCTAGACTAAAGTAAACCATTTTTTTCAGATCCTACCAGTATTATATCATCTTGTTGTTGTAGAAGAAGGGTTTTTATTTAAAATCATTGAAATTTCTTTTAAACTGACTAAAACACTAGTAATCAATAAATGGTCGTTGTTAGTTTCTTAAGAAAAATATTAATGGCTACTATATCACAGCCAACTTTAATTTAAATAAACATTTGGACTAAAAATTTGTAAAAACAGATTTTACTAAAAAGCACAAAAGATAGGTATAGGCAATCTATACACCATTTGAAAGAGTATTTTATTTGCCATTATGTGACGTAAAATAATACAGGGTGTTCCATTTAAGATAAGAGAGATATGGCTATTTGATTTTCTGAAAAATTGAAATTATTTTTTGATCACCCTGTACAATATTTGATTTTGATTTGACCTACGTATGATATGGCAGACTTTTTCTTATCTTGTTACACATTTTAAAGTTTAAAGTGTTAAAAGTGTTAAAGTAAAATACAATTTAATTTTACCTCTGCATTTTTCAAAAAATCAAATATCACAAAAACGAATAAAATTAGACACTCTAGTACTATTAACAAACTGTTTTAGAGAGAGGTACAGGATATTAAAACGGTATTAAAATTTATTGGGGTTATGTGGCTCCCCTTTATTAATTATCGTTGCTATATACAATTAACACCACATTCACTTTGACTGCACGTCAGTTAAGTAGGAGAGAAACAGATGTCTAACGCCGCCGAACACAGAGATTGTTCCTCTTTGTCGCTCGTTCCGCGCTCTCGCTTACACTTCAATCCTTAAATGGAACGCGCGAGGTAACGCCACACATGTTTTTGGTGCGTGCAGCCGGGATCCATCAAAATATAAGACATTGTCACGTCAAAAAAAATAATTAGGAGCTTTTAATAATCCACCAAACAAAATATAGAAAAAATTTGGAAACAACAATAGCTGTAACTTAACTACTTGGTTTAAGTAGAGCTGCTATAAAAACAGCAGTAAAATAGCAGGGAATAAAATTGAGTTTTAAGCTTATTTTATGTTTTACGCCATTTTCGTTTATTTAAAAAGCATGATTTATGGAATCGATTACCATTAATCCGAAAAAAATGAAATCGCTAGCAAAGATGAAACACCGGTTATTATACAGTTACATAAAGTACCTAATCAATGCAAAATATAGCTTTAAATATACAGGGTGTTCATTTAAAACGTAACCACTCAGTTATCTGTGAAAAGAGCCAGATTTAAGAAAATCGCCGAAACACGTCAAGATATTTATTCAGGGGGAACGTTTTTTCCAAAAAATGGACGGCATCCCTTCAACCCTCTAGCCACCAGGACCCCACCACAAAATTCCTTAAATAGGAAAGGGGATCGAGTGATACATCATTTTGAAGCTCCTGACGAGTACTTTATAACTCTAGAATATAAAGTCAATATCTTCACCTACTGCAAAATGGTGGTACTTTAAATATTACCCAAATACCTGATTGGGATGGCTGTATTTCCGAAACTAATAAAGTTAGATGTACCTAATGTGATATTTACTTAAGGCTCTTTTAAAAATCTTTTTAATTGTGATAGTAGTCATAATATACAGGGTAGGATAAAAAGTGTATAATTTTTTAATGTTTACTCTTGTATATTATATAACCAATAAAAGTATCTTTAAAAGGGCATTAAGAAAATATCCCATTAAGTACATCTTACTTATTGCTGGAAAAATGGGCACCCCAATCAGGTATTTGTTTCTTTTATTCGAACAAACCACGAAGGCTAAAAGCCTAAATACCAACGTACCGTGAGTGTCTTAAGCGAGGTAAGAGGAGTTTGTTGACACGGGACTTAAATACTTGAAGATTTGGGGTGGAAGGAAAGACCTCCGCGTAGCAAATTCCACAATCTAGAAACTCTAGGGATAAACGAACGAACAAAGTGAGAAGTTCGAGGCCTATCCAGTTGGACCGTATAGGGATGATACAAAGTGCGGAACTTAAGAAAGTTTTCCTAGTTGAGAACCGCGAGGGAGGAACCAGCAACTTATACAATTTTTCAGAGCAGAAGCCATGGAAGTACCTATAAAAAAGCAATAAATCCCACAGCTCGACGATGTGGCAAGAGAGGGAAGCCTTTCTGTAAGCGGAAGGATCAGCTTAATGAGTCTTTGAATAGAATCAAGAACGTTTATATTGTGGGGGACGCATGGTCCCCAGATATGGGAAAACAATATTCCAAAGGAGGTCAGATTTGAAGATAGACATATAAAGTGTATAAATTAGAAGCGGAAAAATACTTTTCGCCTAGCAGAGAAATCCAAGCTTTTGAAGCTGCCAGACTATAAATACAATGTGTTTATGCCAGTTATGTTACTTTCATGTAAGCTGCCCAAGATTGAAGGGTGTCTTTGCTCTGTAAAACTTGGCCGCTCATAAGTAGAGGATGAGTATTTGATGACTCTTTTCGCGACAAGGAACATGATTGTGTTTTGGATGCATTAAAATGGACGAGATTTTTGGCGCCCCAATCCAATATTAAATTAAGATCCTGCGAAAGAGATATCTGCATCGGTCTGCGTTTGTTTTCCAAGTCAGGTTTAGTGATGGGTTTAGGAACCTGAAAACTGGAGTGAAGGGTACTATCGTCGGTGAAACTATGAATGGAATTAGTTGTGGACGAGAGAAGGTCGTTGATGTGAAGAAGAAACAGTGTTGGTGCCAGAACTGAGCCCTGAGGGACTCCAGCATTTACTTGGTGACAGCTTGAAGAATGGCCGTCCACAATAACTGATATACGTCGATCAGATAGATAACTAGAGAGCCAAGTACAGAGTTTAGTTAAAAGACCATAGGAGGGAAGTTTATTAAGAAGTGCGGCATGCCAGACCTGGTCAAAAGCTTTGGATACATCAAGAGCAACGATCTGGGACTCACCTAGAAACTCAAGAGACTTATTCCAACAGTGTGATTATTTTTTTATTATTTTCCAACAGTCTGGTTAATTTTTAAAGTAGCGCAATTTTGTAGTAGATAAAAATATTGACTTTATATTTAGGAGATATAAAGTACTCGTCAGGAGCTTTAAAATGATGTATTACTCGATCCCCTTTCTATTTAAGAATTTTGATATGGTGGCCCTGGTGTTTAAGGGGTTGAAGGGTCGCTCTCCAATGTTTTGTAAAACACGTTCCCCTCAACAAAGATCTTCTATTCTATTTCTATTTTTTTTCTTGGTTTTGGTCCCTTCAGGTCCAATCCACCACTCTCCCCTTCCGGACTATGCTTTCCAGGGCTTCGTCGGCGGAAAATCTGGATAATCGAGCTCGTAGCTCCCAGAAATTTCAAAAGAAAACAAATTGTCGGCTGTCAAACCAAGATCTGCTACTGGTGTTACGTATAACCTTCACTTTCACTACTGACAGTTCCCATGGCACGCCCATCTATTTCCCGCCATTTGAGAAATACCTCGTGTTCACCACCAAACAGGATACCATCAGCTTATAGAAATCTTCGCTCACAGCGCTTAGATCCAGAAGAAAGATGCCGTCAATTTAGCGTGAATCTTTCCTTGATCCCCGAAAGTAAAAAACGTTCGTACGACACCTCTAGCCGCCACTCCGGGAAGAACTTTGTAGTCCTCTACGCACGTCCGCACTGTCCGGAGGTCAAACAAGGAGTGAACAAAGATCTTAGCGTGTTTCGGCGATTTTCCAAAATCTGTCTCTTTTCGCAGATAAGTGGCAACTTTTTAAATGAAAACCCTGTATGTATTCATATTATTTTTCCCAAAAATGGTAAAATATATGAAAGTTTCTAGTAATTGCAAAAATAAATTGTACCTCAAAAATATACAAAGATCAATAAAAAGAATAAGAAAACCTAGAAAAACCAATCGGAGTTAAATTTTGCAGAAAAATCTCAACACATTCCCCGTTTTAATAAATCTTCGAAATTTCCAATAACAAAAAAAAACCGAGAGAGAAAATAAAAGTCTGCTCCCTGAGCCGAATTTATTGGAATTTAGATAGACAACATGTCTGTTAACAAAATAAATTTTTATTTTATTGTAAAGTTAATAAAGCTGGTGATGAATGCACATAAATGTTTCGTGAGCTGTATAAACATCGTATAAATCACTTGAAGCGTTTAACTGAGAAATAAATTGTGCTTTATTTACATCCTAATTTACCTATTAAATCACCTCCAGGCGAATATAATACTGGTATAGAAGGAACAGTTTAAAAATGTAAATTCGGTGCTCTTTGATAAGAAAAAAATCACAAAAAGTTTAAAGCAAATAAATCGGCATGCTTGACTTCGCGGCCGCCTTTGCTATATTTCTTTTATGATATGCCGGTTGATGCAGCTGGTCATCGCACTATGGGATAGAAATTAATTTTTTGGTCAAAATTCTGAAACTTACCAATCTAACTTAAAATACGATGCTTTTTACTGGAAAAATATTATAAATTATTACAAATGCTTTTGGAAACCTAAAACTTATTATATCTTATTATAAATTTACACCCCCTTAAGATTATTATTTTTATTGTACAAAATAAACTAAAATGTCAGCTTGTTTGGTTAATTCGGTAGTATTCTAATTAGTAATCCGATGATTATTATCTCATATGATATACAGGGTATGACATTAGGTATGATTTTTTTAAATGGAATACCCTGAATATTATAACACCACCAAAAAAATCTTTTAAAAATGCTTTAAAAAAATACTACATTTAATGTGTCTATCTCAATTAGTTTCGAATATGACCATCCAAATCTGAAAATAATTTTAAATTATTCTTAAGCGTAATGAGATAATCTTCCCAACTTTTTTATTTTTTAACGAATAAAATAAATAAAAAACACTGTTTTGTTGGGTAGATTTTGTAAAATCCATATCTTTCATCAGAATGCTTTTATCTTTTAGGATATACAGTGTAGGACAAACCATATTAAATTTTAAAAATGGAAAACCTTGTAAATTATAAAAATATCTTGTATCTGTCCTTACACTCAGAAGTAGCAAAAAGTAGGAAGGCAATTGTAAGTACAAAAACTGATAAAGAAAAAGGTAAAAAAATCTTCGACAAAAGTAGCGAGACTTCGCGAGACTGCATCGGAAACACAACAATAGCTCTAATTATTTAAACTCTTTTACTTTTTTTAGTAAACAAGGCTTATAATAATCTAAGTAGATTAAATGCTGTATATTTATGTGTACTTAAAATACATTTTCAAGTTTCTTATTACCCCAATAAAAGTCGTCATATCCTTTTATAATTTTGCGTACATGTAGTTTGGAGTATCTACTTTAAAATACACATTATGAAGGTAATTTGATTGAAATTGATGAAAACTTTGATGTCTATTGGAGCCTAAACGGTGAGGTTTATCGACTTTAATAAAGAGTACCTTATTTTTAAAGTTTTTGATTGTCTATAAAATGGCGCCCCCAGCTTTGCGATATCTATCAAAATAAAAAAGTTATGAGGTAAATAAATTTTAAGTTTTAGGTTAAGTGCCCTCTGGCGGTATTTAAAAAAGTACTTTTGTCTTAAAATTTTAGAATCTGCAAAGCTCGATTTGTGTGCCAAATATCAACTGGATTGGTTGAAAAATAAATGCAATATGGCGAAAAAACAAAATAAAAATTGCACTTTGACGGCTTGTAACCCGAAAACGAATGACATTTAAAAAAAAATTATATGAAGCTCCACCCTTATATTGTCAAGTAGAATCACCCCCTTAAGTTTCGTGATCGATTTTTGAATCACGCTGTATTTAACGCCAGATTGTTTTACTCTGGCGTTTGTGGTCCGATTTTAAAAATTATTTTTTATTTGAAAGAGTGCACCTTCGCGGTGGTCCCATAAAAAACAAAGTCAGGATCGCGGGAGAGAAAGGTACTAGATTTATTTTTTTTCGGCAAGGCGGAAACATATTATAAATTATTACAAATGCTTTTTGGAAACCTAAAAACTTTATTATATCTTATTATAAATTTACACCCCCTTAAGATTATTATTTTTATTGTACAAAATAAACTAAAATGTCAGCTTGTTTGGTTAATTCGGTAAGGCGGACTCCAGTTTTTGTGCGGCAAAGCTGACTCTAGATAGGCACATGCTCATATAAATAGGTATATGTCCAAATAATAAAGCAAAAAAAATAGAAATTAGGGAAGCATTCAGAATTGAAAACCTTGAGGTAAAATTTACACTTTTCACCGACCAAAGGAGGAGGTTCACAATTCGCCGCGTATGTTTTTTTGTGTGAATGTTACGCAATTACTCTGGTGTTTGTGAACCGATTTTTAAAATTCTTATTTTTTTTTTGGACAAACCACGAAGGCTAAAAGCCTAAATACTAACGTACCGTGTGTGGTCTTAAGCGAGGTAAGAGGGAGTTTGTTGACACGGGACTTAAATACTTGAAGATTTGGGGGAAGGAAAGACCTCAGCGGGCAGCAGGTTTCACAATCTAGAAATTCTAGGGATAAAAGAACGAACAAAGTGGGAAGTTCGGGGCCTGTCCAGTTGGACAGTATAGGGATGCATACGCGCGGAACCACTAGTTTCTCTGTTGGGAACCGTGAGTGGAGGAACTATACCGGACAATTCTTCAGAGCAGAAGCCATGGAAGTACCTATAAAAAAGCGATAAATCCCCCACAGCCCGACGATGGGCTTATTTATTTGAAAGAGTGTACTTTCGCGGTGGTCCCATAAAAAAATAAGGCCAGGATCGCGAGAGAGAAAGGTACTAGACCTATTTTTTTCTCTCTACCATACGTAGAAAAGATCAAGGGCACATTCAGAATCGATAGCCTTGGGGTAAAGTTAACCCTTTTCACCGAACTAAAAGACAAGCGGATAGCTGCAGCCCCGTGTGTATCGATTTGTTGCAGCCCCGCGTGTATCGATTTATAAGCTTTTGACAGATATAATGTATTCTACAAATCTACAAGCGGTTAGCTGCAGCCCCGTGTGTATCGATTTATTGCAGCCCCCTGTGTATCGATTTATAAGCTTTTGATAGACAATATAAGGAACTAAAGACAGGTATAGGTGGGGGTCATGGTTAGTTTAATCTTTTTTTTATTCCTTAATTAAACCTCCATTGCTATCAAAAGTTTACCAAAAGTATATTGGCGGAAACGTTTCGTTCTCGAGATATTCATCATCAAAGTTCAAATTTGAACTAAGCTTATTTTCACTATATTCCCCCTTCTTATTGCACACAATTCTTGATTTAAAGCTAAAGTGTCACACAATATTTGATTTTCACCTGTTAAAACCCGTTTTCTACGTTTTTACATTATTTTTGCATTAAACTGCGTGACTTTTCTTTGATAATGCGGCAACCATACATACACATAGGGCTCATGGCACACTTGGATTGAAATGATTCAAAATATAGCTACGCAATTTAATGCAAAAATAATGTAAATGCAAGTAAAAAACGGGGTTTTAAAAGGTGAAAATGAATATTGTGTGCCACTTTAGCTTTAAATCAAGAATTGTGAGCAAGAAGAAGGAGAATATTGTAAAAATATGATTAGTTTAAATTTCAAGTCTGATGATGAATATCTCAAGAATGAAACGTTTTCGCCAAAAATTCTTTTAGATTCATGATCAGCGCCCCAAAACCCCTGCATACCAAATTTCGTCAAAATCGGAGTTGCCGCAGGTTTTTAGAAAATTACCTAAAATACTTTATCTTCATTTTTATGATTAAAAATCCAGCATGTTTTCATAACGGTGGTAGAAAAATGATTTTAATACTAAAAATTTCTTCTAGCGCTCTTCAGTAAATAAGGTAGCATCATCCCCTATATAAACTACAGGTTTCAGTATTTTTCAAACTTATAGACTTAATAAATCACGTCCTAAGATAAACAAAAACGAAGTAGCATGTAAAACAAAGCTTTAAGCTCCGTTTTATTCCCTGCTTCTTTACAGCCGTTTTTATTGATATGTAAATAGTATCAGGTTTGGAATTTTGTTACTTTCGAGGTTCCTTATAATCTGTTTTTAAATCTGTTTTAATCGAACTATTATCTATTAATTTATTTATATCATCAGTGGCGTAACCAGGCGTGGGAGGTGTGGTCGGTCGCCAAATTTCTCTCGCCCTAAGGGACCTCGCGAAAGGGACAGAGAGAGATAGATGCAGTTTTTTCTTTTGATTTTTGTTAAGAATAAGAAAGCCTGATACTTTCAAACGATATAAGTGTTATTTCTAACTTGAGGTCTCGCTATCACGACTTCGCCCTACAAGTTTTATCCCATGCTACCCCCCAAGAAAAAAACTAATTATAAAAGCACAAATTTTGTAAAATTATCTTTGTTTTTCAAAAAGTGTAGCCTGTTATAAGTTTTTATACAATGTTAAATTTTTCTAATTGTAAGGAAAGGGCTGATATTTTTGCGAAATTTATGGTTTAGCGATGAAAATTTGATCTAATTAAAAAAAATACAGATAAACGGTCCCTTCTTTTAAAAACTTAAATTTTTTGGTAGGGAGGAGGCAAACAAAAAATCTTTTTTTTGTAATAATATATACCTAGTTTATGTAAGTTTAAATGGTCGATTTTAAAAATTTCAGTAACAATTAAAAAGAACAATAATAATATTCTATCTTGCATAAAGTTGTCCTATACTTGACTTTCCGAACTCCGAAAATTTGGTTTAAAATTATATTACACTGGTAAACAAAAAATTAAGGTCGTTTTGACATTATAATTTTGTAAGTATGGATATGTTTGAAAAACTATGCATCACTGTGCTAGCAAGAGCCCCGCTGGGTCATTTTTTGGTGATATGATATCTGTCGCCACAGCCTTCTTAAACTATGAGCCGTGAAGGAGAAATCTGGCAACACGGCACACTTTTTTAATTCAACTACACTATTTTCGAGGTCGTGAAGTTAGGTACGTTTTATTAAATAATTCTTGTCGATGAAGTCTTTGGACCACTCGTACGAACAAGTATAGAGAACAAAAAACTCAAACATGTAAAAATTTAATTTATTTGTTTATAAATAAAATCATACGAGTATTTTTGAATTTTTGGCATTTGTGACATATCCGAGTTGAACGCGTTTGGCATCAAAACTACAATACACTACACTACACTACACTTTTCACTATGCCAAACACACCTTAAGTGTGTTTTATATTTTATGGTAATAGTTCGATATAGCGGTTTTCGCTATTATAAGAGATTTTTGAAAAATTCTATTTCAGGGCGTTTCTATAGGTCGTTTATGACACAAATCTGTGTGCGCGTTTTCCAAAATCCATTTCTATAATTTATTAATAATAAAAACATATTTACGGGACGGTGGACTGAACAGGGGTGCTGGGTGGGGACGAAACAGTAGAAATCCTACATTAAACACCCAAAAACAAAGTATTTCACAGTACACATCGCACTTTCTGTTTACAAAAATGTTCAAAAAATTGTTTAAAAAATTAAAAATAAATAATAGTACAACAATCCCGCCATGGCTGTCACTGCATAAAAGAGAAGAGTTTGCAATAGAACTGTAAATGTCTTGCAATGTTGGCTAATAAAGTGAGAAAGTGTCAATGGCTTAAAAAAAGGAAGATACAGTACAAAATTCTTATGAAAAATTAAGTTATTCTTCCTATTATAATTTGTAGAGAAAAGAAAAATACCTAAACATAAAGAAGGAGGCATTTCTACAAAAAATACCATTGTTTCTCATGAAAATGGTGGATAATCCCCGAAATAGGCTTGGTGTTAATTCTTCATAAGAAGTTTGGCAACGCTGCTTCTATCAAGACTGTCATTTTCATAATGACGAACTTCATGTTATCAGCTGACCAAAATGAATGCGCCTATTTTCCTTCTTTAATTAATGGCGGACGAGATATCTCTTATGTGTGGGATAGTTTTTCGAAAAATTTAATACTTTTCAAAATTAATTTACATTTTTTATGTGTCCCGAGTGCAGTGTATTAATGTTTTCTTGTGTTTGACGTTGGATTTATACTGTTTCGTCCCCACCCAGCACTCCTGTTCACTCTACCGTCCCGTAAATGTTTTTATTAATAATAAATTATAGAAATGGATTTTGGAAAACGCGCACACATATTTGTGTCATAATCGACCTATAGAAACCCCTGAAAAGAATT